>JACEEZ010026041.1:0-15265 GCA_016584305.1 Chionoecetes opilio
TAACCGGAGTGCTGTTGTTCTTTGGAACAGATCACAGACTTGTTGTTGCTACACTTAAGCTTCATGTCAAGTCCAGAAGAATCTCAGGAGGTAACCATACTGTGTTTCATCTCGAGAGACTGGAGGACTTGACATGTGCCCATAAGTATGCAGTGACAGTCTTAAATCGGTATGATGTGTTCGGTGCCCTCGAGGACCCTATAGAACTGTGGGATACCTTCAAACGTGAAACTATTAAGGCTGCCAAGGAGTGTATTGGGGAGCGCCCGAGGTCAAGGCGTGGTTCTGTCTCGACGAAGACGCTGGGATAAATCGATTAGAGTCGCGCTGCAAGGCTGGCTGGGAATCAAGACCAGCACAGGGCTCTGTCACGCCGGACTAGAATCCTCCTGGGGAGAGACAAGGAGAGGTATGTCAGGAGCCTTGCTGAGGATGCCGAGGGCCATTTGAACGCTAATGACCTCCGACCCGCTTACCGAGCCCTGAAGAGGCTCCGTTCCTAGTCTCCATCTCGGGCGAGTGGTAGTCGTGCATCAGATGGGCGCCTCGTGTCGTACATGGATGGGCAGATGGTTCGTTGGGCTGAGTACTTTGGGCAGTTGTTCACGGTGTACCCTCCAACTGAGCAGCTTCACACCACTGGGTCACAGGCAGAGGATGCCGATCCTCCCATTGACGAAACTGCACCCTCTCATGACGAAAACAGAGAGGCTGTAGCAAAGTTGATGGGTGGAAAAGCAGCTGGTGTTTGTAATATCAGTCCGAAGCTCCTCAAAGCTGCGGGTTGCATGCTGTACTGTCTGCCGTTTGGCAATCAGGTACCATTCCTCCTGAAGGGAAAAAGGGAATGGTCGTCCCTATCTGGAAAGGGAAAGGGAACCGTCAGGACTGCAACAATTACCGCAGTATTACACTGCCTAGCGTGCCAGGCAAGGTCCTTGCCCATCTATTGCTGAGACGGATCCGCAGTCATCTGCTAAAGCATCAGAGACCTGACCATCAGCAGTCTGGGTTCACACCTGGTAAGCTAACAACGGACCGTATCCTAGCGCTTCGTGTCCTGGTGGAACGCCGACGTGAGTTACGACAGGGGATGCTTGCAGCCTATGTTGATCTCAAGAAGGCGTTTGACTCAGTGCATCGTGAGTCACTCTGGGATCTTCTGCAACTTCACAGGATTCCTGCAAGGACTATTGGTCTGATGACTGGTTTGTACTATGGGACTGTGAGTTCTATGAAGTGAGGAGGAGGTGTATCCAGCTTCTTTCCTGTTAATACAAAAGTGAGGCAAGGGTGCGTCCTTGCCCCATCACTTTTCAATACTTGTATGCACTGGGTATTGGACAAAGTTGTAGATCAAAGTGATTGTGGAGCATCCCTCGGCAACACCAAGATCACTGATCCTGCTTTTGCCGATGATATAGTAATTTTTGCTGAGTCGCTGGAGGTCGTGGTGATGGCTCTCAAGGTGCTGCACGAGGAGGCAAAGCCTTTGGGACTTGAGGTCTCCTGGCTTAAGACCAAGGTCCAGGTGTTTGGAGGCTTACTTGATGAAACAGTACAGTCTGTTCATGCGTACGGCGAGGACATTGAGATTTTGGAAAGTTTTACATACATACCTTGGTAGCGCAGTCCATAATGACGGCGGGTCACGTCAAGAAATCTTAAGGCGGATTGGCATAGCCCACGGTGTTAAGGACTCGCTCAGCAGGAGTATTTAGCGTTGTCGGTACCTGTGCAGGAGGACAAAGATCCGGATCTTCAGGTCGCTAGTGATCCCTGTCTTAATCTATGGTTGTGAGACATGGACACTAAATAGCGATTTCAAGAGACTAATCGATGCCTTTGGTAAGAAGTGTCTCTGCAGAATCATGGGATATCGCTGGGATGATTACGTGTCAAATCAGCGATTATACCGTGAGACTGAATCGAGGCCAATTACCTGCATAGTCCGTCAGCGCCAACTTCGGCTATGTGGGCATGTGGTACGCTACCCTGAAACCGATCCTTCCCATCGGGTTGTATCTGTAACAGACAACCCGGCGTGGAGGTGGCCAAGACACACACCGACCCACAAGGCTCGTGGCTGAAGCAAGTTGATGATTCTTGTCGATAGTTGCTTGGTATGGGAAAGGAGCCTGAATTAGGACTCGCGCGTGGTGACCCCCGGGAGTGGCGTCGTAGGGTGGCCGAGGCGACGCGCCCCCCGGCGTATACCCCCAATGATTGATTGATTGATTGATAAACTTTATGGCGCGACACAAATCATCATGGCAATGAGAGACAGTTCAGCAGTCAAGGCAAATGGATCCACGCATAAAACATTAGCGTATCTTCACATCTTTTCGCTCAGTTTTTTCCATCGCCAGGTCATATTTCTGAATCTTTCATAGTGGCTAGCCACCTAGATAGCAAAACCTAAGCTAAATCTAACAATTTCGAATCGATAACATAAATAAATTGACACTTAATATTTATAAAAACATTCCATCAGCGCCATTTGTCTGAATAATACCTTGATACTTGTATTTTTCACTCAAGTTTTAATGACCCACCATGAAAACTCATCAGCCGTACGTTATACAATAACCCTTACGTTTAAATAAAAAGATATCCGAAAATACGTCAGTCGAAAACCTCTAGCGTCTCCCTTTTAACCAGGAATAACCCCTTTTTTTCCCCCCCTCTCTCCCTCCTCCTCCCCCCCTCCCTCCCCCCCACCTTCCTCCTCCCCCATTTAAATAACCCCTTAAGGCAAAGGGGGAGGAACATTGAAAAAAGATGGGCAAGGAAGGAAAAGGGGGGGGGTTTTAAAAAAGATGGGAGGAGTTAGGAACCCAAGGATGGAGTAGGATAAAGGGGAGGGAAAAAAAACCCCTTTTTTTGCTTTAAATGAAAAGGGCGAAAACCAAAAAAATCACCATGTGTGTGTGTGTGTGTGTGTGTGTGTGTTTGTATTGGGGTGTGTGTGGTGTGGTTGTGTGGGGGTGTGTGTTGTGTGTGTGTTTGTGGGTGTGTGTGTGTGTGTGTGTGTGTGTTTTGTGAAAAATTTGGGGAAAAAAATTTTGTTTCCGTTTTTTTTACCCCTTGATCATGCGATACTAAAAGAAGAGGGGAGGGGGGGGAGGGGAGGAAGAGAGAGAGAGGGGGAGAGAGAGAGAGAGAGAAAGGGGAAAAGAGGAGGGGGAGAGAGAGAGAGAAGAGAGAAGGGGGGAGAGAGAGGGGAGAGAGAAAAGCAGAGAGAGAAGAGGGGAAGAGAGAGAGAAGAGAGAAGAGGAAAAGAGAGAGAGAGGGAGAGAGAGAGAGAGAGAGAGAGAGAGAAGGAAGGGGGAGAGAAGAGAGAGAGACGAAAAAAAGGGGAGCGAGAGGGAGAGAGGGGGAAGAGAGAGATGAGAGAGAAAAAGAGAGGGGAGAGGAGAGAGAAAAGAGAGGGGAGGAGAGAGAGAAGAAAGAGAAGAGAGAGAGGGGAGAGAAGATCCCAAAAACTAGAGGGGAGAGGGAAGAGG
This sequence comes from Chionoecetes opilio, assembly GCA_016584305.1. NCBI lineage: Eukaryota > Metazoa > Arthropoda > Malacostraca > Decapoda > Majidae > Chionoecetes > Chionoecetes opilio. Next base: position 3,507 of record JACEEZ010026041.1, read on the forward strand.
CGAACGGCGAGCGAGAGGGAGAAAAAAGAAGGGGAGAGAGAGAGAAAGGGAGGGAAAAGAGGAAGGAGAGAGGGAGAGAGAGAGAGAGAAAAGAGAAGGAGAAGGAAGAGGAGAGAGAGGAGAGGAAAAGAGAGAGAGGAAAAGAGAGGAGAGAAAAGGGGAGATAGAGAGAGAGAGAAAAGAGGGGGAAGAGAGAGAGATGGAGCGAGCGAGCGAGCGAGGGGAGCGAACGAACCCCAAACGAGCGAGCGAACGAGCGGAAGGGGAGCGAGCGAGAGGAGAGAAGAGAGAGAGAGGGGGAGAGAGAAGAGGGGGAGAGAACCCAAAAGGGGAAGAGAGAGAGAGAAGGGGAGAGAGAGAGAGAGAGAGGAGAGAGAGAGAGGAGAGAGAGAGAGAGAGAGAGGAATAAAAGAGATAGGGGAGAAAGAAGAGAGAGGAGAAGAGGGGAGAGGAGCGAGCGGGAGCGAGCCAGCGAGGGGAGGGGAGAAGAGGAAGAGAAGGGGAGAGAGAAGAGAGAGAGAGAGAGAGGAGAGAGGAAAAGAGAGAGGGGAGAGAGAGGGGGGAGGGGGAGAGGAGAGAGAGCCAGCCAGCGAGGGGAGAGAGAGAGAAGAGAGAGAGAGGGGGAGAGAGAGAGAGAGAAAAGAGAGAGAGAGCGGAGAGGGGAGAGAGGAGAGGGGAGAGGAGAGGAAGGGGAAGGGAGAAGAGAGAGAAAAGGGGGAAAAGAGAAGAGAGAGAGAGAGAGAGAGAGTGAGAGGGGAGAGAGAAGGAAAAAGAAGAGGAGAGAGGGGAGAGAGAGAGAGAGGGGAGAGAGAGGAAAAAGAAGAGGGGAGAGAAGAGAGAGAGAGAGAGGAGAGAGGGGAGAGAGAAAGAGAAGAGAGCGGGAAACGAAGAAGGGGAGAGGAGGGAGAGAGAGGGTAGAGAGAGAGAAAGAGAGGCAAAATCATAATCGGGTAATTTTTCCCAATTGGGTGATCTTATTTATTTACTTTTTAAAATTTTTTGTTTTCTGATAAAAGAATTTGCACCATGTTTTTAAATTTGCGTTGACTAAATAAATAACCCCACAATCGGGGAAAATTAAAACCCTTTGAAGATTTTTTTTATTTAGTTTTAAAGCTAAATTTTTGCATGGTTTAATTTTATTTAAACAGATAAAGAAATATAGCAAAAGGAAAACTAAAAAATGCGCTTCTATTTATTTCCCTTCATGATAAAAGTTGACTCGCAAAGTTTTAAATGGGGAAAAAGTTTAAAAGGGAAAATTTAAATTTTATGCAATTTCTTCATAAATCTCTAATTTCAAATTTTTGGGAGCTGGGTTTTTTTGTTTTTTATTTGATAATATTAAAAAGAACAAACAGTTACGAAATTACATATATCAAAATACTGATAAACCCTCTATATGTCCGTAAAATAAAAATATATGAATCTGAGCGGCCCTCCGACTTCAGGCCCCCTTTCGCGACAAACCCCTATTCCGTGCGCCCTTTCCCGGGATTAAAAGTGGTCTATGGTCTGCATAAAAGATGGGTCCCTTTTCATGGAAGGGAGTAATAATTCCTGGAAAAACCCCGAGTTGTCTGCCTTGGGTTTTCCCACTTGCGAGTTAAAGTGCCAGAAGCACCCCCTGGGTGGGCCCCCGGGCGGTCCCGGGGAGGACGGGTTACAGAAATAAATTGTGATGGGAGGAAAAAAACAGTAGAATATTTTCACAGAGTAAGCAAAGGGTTAGTAGCTGGGAAAAGATCAAGAATGTTGGGCTATCCCCAAAGATTTTTGATCTTGCCCCTATCATATATATATTATATATAAATTTTAAATATATATATATATTATATATATAAAATATATATATATATATATATATTTATATATAAAATATTTTAATATATTTTATATATTTATATATATATATATATAATATATATATAATTATAATAATAATATATATAAAATTAAAATATAATATATTATTTTTAAAATATATATATATATTATTTTATTTTAATATATTATAATATATTTTTTTTTTTTTTTTTCATGTTAATATATATATATATACACACATGCACCCCCACAAATTTCCCACGAAAAAATAAACCAATTGAAAATTTTGCCAGAAGAGTGAAAAAAAAAATATTCCGGGCACATTTTTTCCCCTTTTTCTCCTTCGGAAATTTGTTCGGAAGCACGCTAGGACGCAATGCATTTCGGGAAAATAAGAGAATAAATAGAATTTTGGGCCCAGATGAAAGGTTGCGACATATTTTGGTATTTCCCGAGGCGAGGGGAAAAGCAGGGGAAAGAGTTGCAGGAATTAAAGCAAAGAAGTAAATTTTGACGCATATGAATTGTTGAACGGGGGTTGGAGGGGGGGGAGGAGGAGGAGGGGGGAGGAGGAGGAGGGGGAAAAGAGGAGGGGGAGGAGGCGGAGGAGGGGAGGAGGAGGAGGAGGAGGAGGAGGAGGGGGAGGAGGAGGAGGAATTACATGGGTTCATGGAATAACCGACCCCAGGATCCCTATGGTCCATGACGAGGGTTCTGCTGAAACTACATCCAAAACTATCAACAATGTAAAAAAACTTTGGGAAAATGATCCCCTGTCCCTAAAAGATGGAAAACAGGGAATTTTTCGTAGTGCAAAAAGATAGGCTATGAAATATACTAATACAATACCACACCCCTACAACTAACGTAGGGGGGGACTAGATCAAACGAAATTCAATACCATTATTTTACAGGGCCGTCAAGTCTGTTTTAAATGTATTTATTGTGTTTTCCGACAACTTTTGGGGTAATTTTTCCCATCGTAAACGTTTAACTTGTATTTTTTAGGTTTATCGGGTGAAACGTTGACTTTTTAGTTTTTAAACCTATTTTTTGTTGTCATCGATTTGAAAGCTCGAATAGTTCTCTTGTTAATGACCAAATTTTTTTAGGATTTTAAAGGTTTCTATCAAGTCCTCAGGATTCTTCGACCTTAAAGTAAAACATATAAGTTTCCGCAGTTTTTTCCAAGATGAATTTGCAGAGAGAATTTTTTTGGGTTGCTCTTCTTTGCCCTGTTTCCCAAATTTGGGGCTGACTTTTACAAAACGGGTCCCAAAATTTTGAAGGGCAATTCCCAAAGTGCGGCCTAACCAAGGATTTTTAAAATTTGTGTCAAATTTCGGAGTTTATTTAAAATTTGGTTTAATTTAAAGCCCAAATAAATTTTGTTCTTTGGCAGCTAGCAAGGGGACGGTTTTCAGAAATTTTACTGGTGTGAAAAGAAACCCTTTTTCCTGCTGTACTTCATTTAAACGATTTTTTTTTGCATTTGAAGCATATTTGGGGGTTATCGTCCTATATGCTTACTTTACATATTCGGATGAATTTGAATAGCCTTTTATCACTCCAATTGATAGTTTTTCGAGATCACTTTTTTGGTTTGGCATTTTTCCCAAGTATATGTTTACCCCCAAATTTGGGTGTCATCTGAAAATTTCGATATTTTAGATACAAGTCCGCAGTCCAGTCGTTGATATATATAAAAAAAGATTAGGACCCAAGCCCGAGCCTTGAGGCACCCCATAGTAACATTAACCCAATCAGATGCCTCGCCATTTTTTACTCCCTTTGTTTACGATTTAAAACCCAAATCGCCAACCAGAACATAATTGCTCTCAAACCCAGGGCCCCTTTACTGGTAAAAGAGCTTATGGGGAACTGATCGAAAGTTCTGAAAAAAAGGTATATTCATTCCGGGGGAATTTTAGCGTCAGTTTGAAAAATTCTTTAAAAAAAAAGCGAGTAGGTTTTTTAAGGGATCTTTTTTTTCAAAACCCATGCTGGGAGTTAGTTTTATTTTTATTTTTCACAAAAAGACCTTTTTTACCCCGCAAAAATTTTTTTTCCAAAAGTTTAAAAATCACAGACTTTAACAAAATTTGGGCAAAATTTAAATTTCCCCCTTACACCCTTTTTTAATTTTGTTAAAATTGCAATTTACACTCAAGAACATTTTTTTCCTTAGCGTTTTATTGATAAAAAACTTTAATGGGAGAAAAAGTTGACTTGAATTCGCGAGGTAATGGGGGAAAAATTTCGTCCCCCCCCAGGTTTTTGCTGGTTCGGTTTCGAAAATATTTTGATTTTTATTACTGTTATCTCTCCTTTTTTCCAATTATCATTTCGAGTCCCGATACAGGGTTTTAAGGTTTCTGGTTGGAGTTCGTCTTCTTAAAAAATCCCTTAAAGTTTTCATGTCGAAACCAGCTCGATTTTATATCGTTACAAAAGTTTTCTTTTCTTTCATGGCCCCAAAACTTGTTTTGAGTTTTTTTTTACTCGAACGTATTAAAGAACCTTTTCGGGTTCGATTTTTGGGTTCTTTGCCATTTTTCTTCTACTCCCCCTTTTTTGCTTTTAATCCCTTGCAAAGACGTTTTAAGTCTTTTTTCTCTAAATCGCAGTCAATTTGATCGCTTGTAAATTATACGTCGTCGCTAATGCCCAAAGATTTTTTGAATCTTTAGTCATCCAACTGGGTTTTTTTATGTATTAGACTTTTTTTATAGGGAACTGTTTTTCAGACACCGATTTTGGATTTATTTGGAATAAAATTAAAGTTTTCGGGTTATTACCCTTTAGAGGTCAACCCCAATCAACCCGCTTTGTACCCCGATGCCGTGAAACGCTTTATTATGTTTGGGAACTTAAACCGATTTTCGTGGTCTACATTCAATTTAGGGCCCCATTGATTTAACCCGTGATACTGTTTGCCAAAAAGTTTTACCCATACGCAGTAATCAATCAGATCAGTGCGGGTGAAAACTAAACTAGGATGTTTTAATCCCTTGTAGGGCCCCGGACCCCTTTTTTAAATTCTTCTTTTACCATTCAAACAAACGCGACCTTTTTTATAGCAAAATTTTTATTTCCCGTTTATACGAGGGAGGGTTAAAAATTTACATATAAATTTTGTCGTATTATTTTTGATAACGACTTTTTCGTCATAGAGAAAGGGCCCGACTTTCCCAAAATTTGATTTTGGGAGGGGCGATATATGTCCCCCTAGCTAGTAATTTACCGTTTAGCTTAATCTTTGCGTAGACGAGTATGTGTCTTTATTTACTTATGACGGGGATTTCTTGCAAATTTTTTAAGTATAGAATGACACTCCAATGCTTTATGCTACGACAATTTAGGGAAAGTTTTTTAGCCTGAAAGGCTATTTAGCTAAAAAATGTTTAAAATTTTTTTTGAAAAAATTCTCAGGATACTAAGATATCTGGGGTTTTTGGCAAAACGTATGATTATTTGTTTCTTAAAATAATGTTCTGGCATTTTTATAGAATTTAGTTCTTTTAATTTTTTTGGTAACCCCCTTGGGGAGGGTTTACCCGGGAGGGTGTCAGGGTCCCCTGTACCGGGCCTTTATTAAGTTACTTATAGTTTTGCGGAAACGGAAAAGTGACCAGCGTTGCGTGGGGTAAGAAAGGGGGGGGATGCTGTACTGCCTTCGCTCGTGTTTTTGATCTTAAAAGAAACTTTATCATTTGCAGACGTCCCAAACGTGCATGGCCAACGGGGGTGAGGGAGAGTCCTCACCCCAAACAGGATGGAAAACCTTGGAGGAGGAGGAGGAGGAGGAGGAGGAGGGAAAAAAGGAGGAGGGGGAGGAGAGGAGGAGGAGGGGGAAAGGGGAGGGGGGAAGGAGGAGGAGGGGAAGGACAAAAAAACGACCATTAGCCATACTGGCTGTTTGATTAAAATACACTACACAACTAGATTATAAGGAGAAAACTAGTAAAAATAGAAGGTCCTCCCCCCCCCACCCACCCTCAAACCAAAGCTGGCCGGGAAAAGAATGACCATGCGTATAAAAAAAAAGCAGGGAATTTTTGGGGCAAAGTTGAAAAGCTTTTGTCTAGATAACTACTACTATGTTTGGGGGGGGAGGGTTTTGTGCTTGATAGTGGGGCATCTTTTGTACGTTTTGTAATGGTGGGGAAAACATGGGAGGTTTTAAAAGGGGGTGCGGCGCCTTGCCTGGCGCTTTCGTGGGGGGCAGCAGTCAATCAGGCCCCCTCCCTTCAATCCCCTGCGGATTTTGTACTTTCCTGTAGGACCCGTCACATTAATGCAAAATTCAACATGACCGGTACCTTTAAAACCCCATGGGGTCACTAAATTTCAGGCCCTTGCGATCCACCCGTCATAGGCGAGAGTAGCAGTGGTAACCCTTAACTCGCGGTTTGATTGTGTCCTGAGGCTAATGTAGTGTTGGTGTGGTCGGGGAGGGGTTCAAGGGTGGTGCGGCAGCTTTGCTAGCGCTTTCTTGGGAGGCACAGTAATCGGCCCCAGCTCCGTTCAATCCACTGCGATTGGCATTTCCAGTAGGACCCCCGTACACTTTTGCCCCTGCGCAGTAAACCCTGGTACATAAATCCCGTTTGCGTCAGGGGCGCGGCCCTTTACTGAACCACAGCCGTCACGGTTTAAAAAGTAGTATATGCCCTTTAAAATGGGAATGTCTAAAAAGTGGGGGAGGGTTTTTGTGTAGACGCGACCGCAATCGTTTCAGAAAGTGAGTAAGCATCAGGGGCCCGCGAGAAAATTTAATATTCCGAAAAAAAAATGACAACCGGGCGATTTGATATGAAGTTTTTTTTTCGAGAGTTTTTTTTAAATGATTCTATTGTTTTCGTTTCTACGTCTGAGGGCACCCCCATTCCATATTTTACAACACGTTTTTTTTTCTCCCCTAGGTCCAAATTTTCACCTAAAAAAGCTGTGTTATACTGAAAAACGAGAACAGCTTTGTATACTTTCATTGTACCTCTCTTCTCTCTTCTCCCCCTCTCTCTTTTTCCCTCTCTCCTCTCTCTTCTCTCTCCCCTCTCTCCCCTCTCTCTCTCTCTCCCCTTCCTTTTCTCTCTTCTCTTCTCTCTCTCTCTCTCTCCTCTCTCTCTCTCTCTTCTCTCCCCTCTCTCTCTCTTCTCTCTTTTCTCTCTCTCTCTCTTCTCTTCCTCTCTACCCCCTTCTCTCTCTCTTTTCCCTTTTTCTCTCTCTCTCCCCCCTCTCTCTCTCTCCTTCTTCTTTTTCCTCTCTTTCTCTCTCTTCTCCCTCTCCCCTCTCTCTCTTCCTCTCTCTCTTTTCTCTCAGGGTTTACCCACGCACAAAACGACCCCAAGAAAAAGCCTGCATTCCCTTAAAAAATATCGAAAAAAATGGGGCAAAATACGGCTAAGCTTCTAAAAACACTGCACAAAAATTTTTTGACATGCCTGACTTTTGTAAAAAGGGGTTTCAATGAATATGTATAAAAACAGTTTTTATTTTACCTGGACCTGTATTTTGGGGGGATAGAAATTTGTAATATTTCCGTCTGGGCCTCATTTTATTTAATGGTGTAAAGGATTCTTTGGTATTACGAATATTGTCATCTCCATTCATAGAAAAGCAATTGGGGTGTGTGTGGTGCGTGTGTGTGGGGTGTGTGTTTTTGGTGTGTGTTGGCGTGGTGGGTGTGGTGTGATGTGTGTGTGCGCGTGTTGGTATGTTGTGTGTGCGTGTGGCGTGTGGGTCGGTGTGGTTTTTGGGGGTGTGTATGTGTGGGTGGGGTGGTTGTGTGTGTGTGTGGGGGTGTGTGTGTGGGTGTGTGTTGGTGTGGGTGTGTGTGTGGGAGGGTGTAAGAAAGGGGGAAGAGAGGTACTGCTCTATAAAGCTTCCCTTCCAGTGGGGTAAGGAAATATGGCTCGAAAATACATATGTTAAAAATGTGAAACGAAGAGAAGAAAAATGTGATAAAAACAGACTAAAAGATAATAAAAAAAAGTTGAAGTTAAAGGGAAAAGACAAAAGGAAGTTGAAAGTGCAAGGCAAATGTTCACCTTCCCACGTGCATGCGCCCTGTGTTGCTCCCTTTTTACAGGCCGAACGAGGAACAACCCTGGGGGGGAAAAGGGGGAAGGGAAAGGGTAGTGGTCAATGAAAATGGCAGAAGGGGAAAGACGATGGGAGGGAAAAAGGAAAAATGAAGAAAAGGAAAAGAAAAACCCCATAAGAAGAAGAGTTAAATAACAAAAATTGAGAGAATAGAAGGGGAAGCAAAACGGGAATACAGAAAGGGGGAAAAGGAAAAAAGAAATTGAATAGAAAGAGGGAAATAAAAAAGAGGAAAAATTAATATAAAAAGGGAAAAAAAAGATAAAAAGAGAGGAATAGCGGGGGGAAAAAAAAGAGGAAAAAAAGAAAATTTAAGGAGGAAAAAAAAAACAGGGGAAAAGGAAAAATATGAAGGAGGGAAAAGAAGGATGAAAAAAAATGAAAGAAGGAAGGAAAAAGGGAAAGAGGGAAGTGAATGAAAAGGGAGGGAGGGAACGGGGGAGGAGAGAAGTGGGGGTGAGGAAAAGGCGGGGAAGGGACGCACGGAATTAAGAAATGGGGGAGAATAAGGGAAAAAGGGGAAGGAGGGGAAGTGAGGGGAGGCACTTGAAGGCCGGTACCCCGACGCAAAGGGGGGAAGAGTACGAGGTCTTTCGCTATAAGTCCCCTGGGAAAAAGATCAAAAACACCCCCCGAGGGGGGGAAAGGGGAAAGGGGGCTTGTGGGGGGAGGGGGGGGGGAGAAAGCTGAGGGTAGACGGAAGGTGGACGGGAAAGGAGAAAAATGGGTTTGTGGGAAAGGGAAAGGGGGTATAAACCTGAGAGTAGATGAAAGTCGGGGGGGGGGAAAAAATGGTTTGTGGGGGGGGGAGGGGCGGAAGCCTTTTATTAACGGGAAAGGAAAGTGTAGGGGAAAGGGGGGAAGGATTTAATGGGGGCAAACGGGGGTGCAAAGGTCGTGTGTTTAAATTGGGGGGTCGTGTGAATGGGGATGAAAGGGGTGTAGGTGAGAATGGTTTGCCACAGGGTTTTGGTTGCGGGTTGGGGGCGGGGAAGCGCCCCGGGCTCTCTAGGGGATGAAAAAGGTTAAGCCCAAAAATAGATATGTGCAAAGGAGGGAGAAGTAAAAAAAGAAGAAAAACCGTATAAATGTGGTGATGTGTGTGTGTGTGTTTTAGTGTGTGTTGTGTGTGGGTGGGTGTGTTTGTGTGTGTGTGTGTGGTGTGTGTGTGTGTTTTTGTGTGTATGTGTTGTGTGTGTTGTGTGTGTGTGTGTGGTGTGTGTTGTGTGTTGGTGTGTGGTGGTGTGTGTTTTGTGGTGTGTGTGTGTGTGTGTGTGTGGTGCCATAAAAATTGGGTACCCGAAAATTTTCCCCAAACCCCAACTTCCGCAAATTTGGGAAGTCCCAATCGTTTGCGGATTTGCGGAATGTAAAAGTTTGGGATTTGCGTTTTCGGAAAAATTCCCCAAAAGCAAATAGCCGCAAACTCTCAATTTTAACACGATTCCTGCCCCTACGCGCACCGATACAGAACGCTACTTGCCCCCCGTCTCTCCCTCTTTTTTCAAATGGATTTTGGATGGCCCCAAATCCGACTCGGGGGGCAAATTTCGTGAATTGGGGGGAGGTGTATCCGCTCATTCCCGTGAAACGGAGTGAGGGAAGGGTGCGTCCTTTTCCCCTTACTTTTCAACACATGTGTGGGAATTTATTTCCCCAAAATATATTTATTGGAGGGTTTTCCTAATCAAAACCCATGTCTACTTCCCCACAAAATATCCCAATAGTCAATAATAGGATACTTTTGGGTGGTAGTAAAGGGTAAATGGCTGTAAGGGTTTTTAATCAGATTTCCGTGTCCGAAAATGGTCCCTGTCGAGGCCGGTGAAAGGGCGGAGGGGAGGGTTTTGCTGTTATCGAGGCGTTTAATGGTTTTCACCCAGTAAAATGACGATGCGGCAGATGTTACTGGTTTATATAACATCCCATTGGGGTTTTAAAAACTATGTGCACAGGTCTATAACATTTTTTAAATATTACAAATCAGTATAATCTAATAGCCGAAAAGGCCCCCCCGCCCGGGCTTTTTGGCTCTCCGCGGAGGGGTTTTGGTGGACCCTTCGGCCCCAATAAATTTTAAATTATTTTAATGATATGTATTTCACCAACCAAGTTAAAAATTCACGAATAATTTTTTTCATTATCAAATTGACAAAATATTACTGCAAAAGCAGCGAAAAGCCGGGGTTTGGGGCTTTTTTGGTTTGGGGGGTGGAATAAAAAAGTTCTGCCATCTCCCACTCATGAGCCCCAAAATAGAGGACCGGGGAAGCAAGGTGAAGTAGGTGAAGTCCAACATAGGGCGAAAAAAAAATCTGAAAATAAAGGAAAAGTAACTCGAAGTAAAAGGAGTAGGCTAAGAAGTTTGGACGAAGTAATGGACTGAAGTAAGAAAGGAAAAATAGGACTGAAATAAAAGAAAACCGTCCCTCAGTCTGCGTTCGTTTTTGATATTTTTTTTTTCATGCTACTCGCGTAAACTAAAAATTAAATTTACAACCCCGCAAAACTAAAAAAAGTACAATTAAAAAAGATCGGATCATCCCCAAAATGGTCTTAAAAAATTACCCCGGTGCCTGGTTCCAAAAATGTGATATATGAGATGGACCCCGGGGGAGGGAACCAAGGGACCCAACACAACCAGAACACACACCCACACACTTTTTGATTATAGGGGTTTTAAAATAAGATGTTAAAAGCGATAGAGGGTGGAAGTTTATAAAATGTACTATATTTTAATAAAAAGTTTTCTTCGCAAGGGTCTGGAGTGGACACAAATTTAAACCCGGGGGGCGACCGGCCCCCAAATCCCCCCTACAGTTCAAAACTTGGGCGGGGAGGGCACCCCCACCAATACCTGCCACGTATACCGAGGGGAGCAAATTTAAAAGACGAGCAAAGCCCGTCGTTTTCCAAAAAAAGGGTAATATAAGGGGGAAGTTAATAAAACCCCGGGAAGCCAAATAAGCCCAGATTTCATTTACTTAAATTTCCTTTAAAAAACCCCAATAAAAATAATAAATATAAAAAAAAATAAAAATTATAATAGATATATATTAAAATATATATATATATATAATATTATATATATATATATAATATACATTGGGTGTCCCAAAAAACCGACGTGTATCGGGGAAAATCCAGCACATGTTTCCCCTTTTCCCCGTCGGGAAAATTTCAAAAGGAAAAAATTTCAGCTTCCCCTCTGTCTTTTTTGGTGCGCATTTCGTTGTTTTGTTTGGGTCCCGAGATGAGGTAGGTCGCGTGGTCGTTTGGCGGGGTGTCCTTTGTGTCGTTTGTTTTTCACTACATTATTTTAAATACTTAGTGTGAACTTAGTGTTTTTGTGTGTGCCGCCGTATCCCTTTTTATTTCCACACTAAAAATAATGTAGCTAATGGCTATGAGTATTTACGATGAGAATAAAAAAACGTATTCTGGTCTCTTTTGTTTCCCAGGTTAACGTGATGGCGTGTGAAAGCGATTACGGACTGGTATGGCTATGGAGAAAACCCCAAACGTATTCCCGGAATGTCTTTCCCCGAGAGGCGGGGTTCTCCAGGTGTTTTTGTCCCCCACAAGACCAAAAAGGGGGTTCTTTTGCTGCAGCAGCTTCTACCGCGAGAAGGTCTTGGAAGGTGGCGACGTGCGAAATTCCGATCGGATGTGTCGTGGGTGAAAAAGAAGATCCTCAAACGACGAGGGGTCGGCCTTTGGGGAAACCCAAACACGGAAGATGAGACGAAGAAATGAAAAAAGCATCTCAGAGCAGCCTCGAAAACAGTTTGACATCGCCATTCCAAGGGAATGGAAAAAACCCCAAA
>JACEEZ010026042.1:0-21420 GCA_016584305.1 Chionoecetes opilio
TACAACGTGATAGCGCACACGACGCCAGGCATCATCACGTTATACTCCGTCACACTGCAAATGCGTGTGAAACGAAACCCCACCAAGTATTCTTACTATCTGTCTGGTAATGAAGACGACGCAGGAGTCAGAACAGATAGAGTGAGCGTCGTGATAGAGGTAATGGGTACTTTTTCATCCTCCTCTCCATGATGTGACACAGGGACGCTGCAAACTCTCGGTCATAACACTAACCTCTTTCCAGTGTGACCTCTATCCACGTGCACTATGTTCTCTGTTAATCGCAGATTCATAACTTCACACAACACACGATAGATGGAAAGGCGTACGTATGCGATACTTTCTATATTATTTACACAAAGTTACTTGATTAAAAGCATAGATGCACCAACAATCTGAATACGATTGGGCACCGAGGCTGATATTCCTGTTGTAAGGTACTGCAAAGAGTAGCACGAAAGGAGGCAATACGGTAAAGCTGAGAGAGTATTGGAATGTTGACCAGATGCCTCACCACTCTCACACTCACCACCAGCCATGCCATTGCTGCTGCAGATGTTCATATCATCACTGAGGTAATTGGTTTCGACGTCCCAAGAGATATGGAACGGTTGTAAACGAAAGTTTTCTGAACGTATGTATATAAAAATAACGATATCTGGTATGTGAAGTAGCTTTAAAGTGAGGTGCCCGGAAAATGAGAGTAAAAGATTATAGTGAAAAATAAATTTGTCGTCTATTTATAAACCGTATACGGTTGCTAAGCTTACTCATCACACCTGAGCAGACCCTCACACACCTGTCCTGCTTCTCACTTAACCTACTTCTCTCCGATCACTTATAAATCGATTTCGGTGTTCGCACTTACTTTATCGAGTTACACACACACACACACACACACACACAGACACAGACACAGACACAGACACACACACACACACACACCACACACAAAAAAAAAACACACACACACACACACACACACACACACACACACACCCACACACACACACACACACACCACACACACACACACACACACACACACCACACACATAAAAAACCCACACACAAACACACACACACACACACACACATACATATATACATACACGCACAACACATGCACGCGCGCACACACACACACACACACACACACACATACATACATACACAGCTGACCTTTCTTGATCGTCTGAATCTAACTGGTTCAGATTTATCAGCAAGCCAAGCAGCTGGAGGGCGTGAGGCGTGTTCCGAACCTGAAGGAGGAGAAGGAGGTGAACAGAATACATCAACTTTTTCTCTCGTTTCCTTATAGCCTAATGTATTATATAACTATGGAATGCAGTCATTCTATCGTAACTATGGAAGATAAATATGACTTGTTTTCCCAACGTGAACAATGTTATTTAAAATTTACTGCATTATTGGTAAAATGTAAGTAAATTTCCAAAACTGCTTATAGCTATGGTATTTGTAACTTTTGAAGTTTTGTAGAAAAAATCTTACTCTTATTAATTTTTTGTGACGCAATCATGAAAACATACTTTGGTCCGAATTACGTATAAAGGGCGCGCGGAAGATTCATACCCGTGTATCACATTTCAATTTCCAGTGTTTGGTTAAGGGAGTCAGCGAAGGGGCCCAACCCCCTTTTATGGGGGGAATATACTGGGTTTTTTTGCAGGGGACATTCGAAACCCCTGGCCAATCAGGGATACAGGGCCCAAAAAGAGAGCCCGAGAACGCATCCCGCTCTAAGGCAGACCAAATTTCCACCAGTTAAAAGATCCTATTTTTTTATAATTTTCTTTTGCCCAAAAGCTCTTCATTCAGTTATTTTTCTCTATACCAGTTGGGCCCTTTCCAAAATTTTGGCCCACTGGTCTAAGGACATTTTGTTTTTGTGTTTCCCTTAAAGGGCAGACGCCAAGCCCCCCAAAAAATATCCTTAATTGTAGGAGATAATGACGCAGGGGAATTGTTAAATCTAGTTGGTAATTTCTAAGGTAAGAATAAAGGAGCCTACTAGGGAGAAAATATAATAATTTATATAAAAAAAAGGGAAGATTTAGTTGCGAAGGGAAGATCGAGATCAGTTAAGTTATAGGATCACTGTGAAATGGGTTTTTTTAAAAAATGCGAAAGGAGCTAGAAGGTTTTTATAAGAAAGAGTACCTGCCTTAAAAGGTTAAATTATCCCGGATTAAAAAGACTCTGGAGGGGGTAAACTGGGGGTGTAGGATGGAGGGAAAATGTGGTCTGTGGGCGGCGGAGAGAGGGGGAGTGAGGTCAGTGTGCTGATGATTTACATTATTTAAGGAATTTTTAAATTTAGGTCAAAAAAAGAATATTCCATTTAGAGCATAATATCAAGGGAAAAACGACCCAAATGGATAACTCAAATTTTAAAAACAAATTTTGGAGTAAAAAAAAAAAATGTACTTAAGGGTTAAGGCAGTCGGTGACAGAGAACGATAACGGATGGCGAGGACAGGAAAAGTTTAACAAGACCAGCAAAGGGTAAGTATGAAATTAGGTCACGGACAGGCTAAAAAGACTTTAAGGGATTTTTCAGGTCTATTGGAAAAAGACTAGGGATTTAGTGGGACCGTTACAATTTGAGCAGGGTGAGATTGTAAGTTCTGATGAAAATTTTATGTTAAAAAATTTGAATGATTATTTCTTAAGTGTTTTTACTCAGGAGGATATACAGGTGGTACTTGAAAATAATGAACAGATGTTTAGCGGAAAGGATGATGAAAAAACTCAATGATAACTGGGGAAATGGTAGAAGAGGGTACAGCTAGAATGAAGAATTTTAAGTCATCAGGACCAGTGAAGTTTATCCCAGAGTATTAAAGAATGCAATGAGGTTGTTAGTGAGTCGTTAGTGCACTTTTTTTAGGAAAATCGGTTATATAGGGGAGGTGCGTTAATTTTGTGGAGGAAAGGGAAATGTAGTCCCCTTATTTAAGAAGGGTGATTAGAGGACTAATGTCAAATTATCGACCCGTTAGTCAACGTAGTGGTTGATAATTATTGGAATCTGTTATTGCAAAAAACGTTAGAGAGCTTTAGAAAGCTAGTTTGTAATGATTTCAAAATGGATTCACCAGGTAGTCATTGAACAAACAGTGCATCAACGTTTTTTATTAATTAGGGTTAAGAGAGTGTAATAGGCCTAGAAAAAAGCCAGAAGATATATGAATAGGTAGGAGAGAGAGAAAAAAAATAGGGGGCTTGGAATATAAGGGCATGATACTTACCTCAGCGGAAAGTAAAGGGAGAAAACTCGTAAATCATTGCCAAACTCTAAACATGAGATCGATTTCAGATTACTAAACCACAACAGTCAGCTTTTTTAAAGAATCGATCTCATTGGTTGGAAAAGAACAAAAGCAAAGCGCGTCCCACGACGGAAGTACCTTGCTATTGGTCGATTAGTCGAGTGACGTTTTAGTGACGTCACATTTATAGGGCCCCAGGGCAAAATCTCTTTTAGTTCTTAGGACAAACTTAGATCAGCTCTTGATCCATTCAGACGTACATTACCTATCGTGTAGAGGGGAGCACCGAGCGGAGTGAAAGTGAGCGAGTGTGCACGAAAGCAAGATATTTGTTACTCTGTAAGAACCTTTATTTGTAATAAAACCAAGAAGGAAATCTTTACTAATTAATCCCGACACCATTGCAACACAACAAACACTGTTGCTTAAGGGCTACACCGAGGCTACAGTAGTAGGGAAGCTAACGGGATCGAATTATCTCCGAAGAGACTGGTGTAACCAAGAAGAAATTATTGTTGACTGTTGTGAAAACAACACGCCTACAAGAGCAAACAACTTGCACCACAGACAAACTAAGTCAAGGCTACGCGTTACAAAACGCAAAGCAGAAGGAAAGAAGAAGAATCAACCGCAGTCACAAGACACGTCCGTACGTGAGTGACTCGCCGCCGCCCCCCACCCACAAAAACTACCAAAACACCAAGTCGCAACTTTGAAATTTTTTTTATTCCGCTCACTCGATAACTCACTCCGCTCACTCACTTTTTAGAAGCAGTCCTACAACGCACGCCAAAAAAAAAGGAAGACAGGATCACTAAGAAGAAAGAAGAGAAAGAAAAAAAAGAAGAAGAAACAAGAAAGAAGACAGGACGCACCAAAAAGGGAAAGGGAAGAGAAAGAAAAAAAAAAAGAAGAAAAAAAAGAAAAAAGACGGGACGCACATGATGAAAAAAGGGAGAAAGAAAAAAGAAAAAAAAAAGGGAAAGAAAAAAAGGGAAAGCCACAAGATGAAAGGGGAAAAAAAAAAGGAAGAAAAAAACAAGAAAGAAGACGGGGAACGCACTAAAAAGGAAAGAAGAGAAAGAGCCCGAAGACACCGAAAACAGAGAAGATTCAGCCGCCCATAACCTCCCACAGTTCCCAGTCAAGCCCCTAAAGTGAGGACTACACCACCCGCCACCAGCCAGGGGGTAGATGCCGAAAGATTTAAAGGGCCCGGGTAAGTATTCCCCTAGGGGGCTTTTACCTCTTTAGCGCCTTAGGGGATGTAAAAACCTTTTTCTACTTGCTACGGGACCGCGGGGGCTAAGGATGGGGGGGGACCCCCCTTTAATCTCTAGGGGAGTGAGATTTGAAAGGGGACAAGAAAATCAACAAAAAAACCCAAAATACAAGTTGTATCACTAAATTTAATGTTTAGTGTATTATAAAACCCTTTTCATGTTGTCTTTTTTGAAAGTGATGGTTTTTGCATAAATTGACTCCTATTATATCATTTTTAACATACGGGTTCCTATTGGGGTTTAACCCCGGGTTAGTGGGTGGAAATAAAAAAGTGAAATAAGTTTTATTTCCATTTGGCAGGGTTTTTTTCTTATGAAAAATTTAAATTTTCTAAGGGGGTTTGTCCCCCTTAAACCCTTTTTGGGTTTTGGGGAAATTTCTTGCTTTTTTGCAAAAATGGACTTTATATTTATAGCAAAAATACCCCCCGCTAAAAGAAACCGGCTTCTTTTTGACCTATAAACAATTTTTGATGCCTTTTTTCAGGAGGGTTTTCCCCTTGTAAACCAAGGGGCCCCCCCCCCAACCCCGCAACTGACAGAGCTCTGGACCCAAAATTTGGGGCCCCTTTTGTTGGGCGGGGGAGAGTTTGCTGAGAGTGAGGTCCCTTTCCCGTATTGCGGCGTGATGAAGAGGGGAACCCCTTTCCCCAAAGAACCAGCGGCATCCGGGAGGGTGTTGACAAGGGGGGGTTTACCCGGGAGGACTTTGCAAAGGATCTAAACCCCCATGGTCCCTTGCCAGGGGAAAAAAAATAAAAAGCCCAGTTTGCACCCCCGGGGGTTGTTATTGACCGGTCCGGGGACCAGAAGGATAAAATTTTTTTTGGAAAAAGGGGTTTAGTGAATGGTGAGAGACAGCAACTAAAGCAAAAGGAATTCGTGGAGAAGAATAGGACAGGGTTTGACAAAAACGGCCTCCCCTCAAAACGATTTTTCCTCTGAAAGGGGCCCAAGGACCCCCCCGCCCCAAACCCCCAGCTTGGGGCCACGGGGAAAACACACTTGCTTTGGTGACCCCCCCTGGCCACAAGGCCCCTATTTTTAGACTTGGAGTGGTTGTAACCAGGGGAAAAAAATTTTTGGGGGAGGAGAGTGCAATGATGATGACGGGGGAAAGACAAAAAATGAGACGCATAGACAAGTGAAAGCACCCAAAGGGGAAAGAGTTAGAAGAGGGGGGAAGCTGAAAAAAGCAAAAAGCAGAAAGTTTGGAAAAGGTTAGACGTCTTGAGCGGGAAGGAGCAGATGTTCCGGGGCCAGGCTGAAGATCCCCAGGATTTGGGGAAATGGGAGGAGGAGTCTTTCACCCGGGCCACTCAAAAGGAAAGGGGAAAAAAGGGGCAGGGGGGCAACGGGGAAGTCCCAAAATGTTTAGGACCGACTGTCGGGGAGAGGCTGGGGCCCCGGGGAACCCCCTTGGATGCGGGTATTTTGGGAGGGGCCCAGGGAAAGAAGAAAAACAAGCCAGTCTGGAACCTGGCGCTGGCAAGCATCCGGTTCGCCCGTTCCGCCCACTGAGGGCTGCTCCCTGGTTTTGGGTTTCCCTCCGGGACCTTACGCGGGAGGGCCCCACCTCTCTCCAGACATGTCGAAACCGGTTTCTCCGATCCTAACAAGCTGAGGAGGGCCGGGCAGGATGCCATGGCATGGGCCCAGGGCCCCTTGACCGGGGGAAGCCCCCAGGGTCCCAAAAAAGTTGGATTGGGGTTACGATGGGGGGAAAAGGCAAGACCAGGGCGGGTGCCGAAGCTAGGGGGAAAATGCCCCCAAAGGGTTGATCAGGGGGGAGCATGGGGTCAGTGACAAAAAAAACCCCTCTGGGAAGGACCTTTGGACTTTTTTACCAGGGGACCCGGTCCCCACCTGAAAAGCCGGTTAACGGGGGCTCAGGCTCTCTATGATCTGCTGGGGGACATACAAATCCACCGACCACTGATCGTACTGAAAGGGTGACTAAACCGGGGGGCCAAAAACCAACGGGGGGGAAAGGGTGGTCCTCACCCCCATTTGGAGAATATGCGGGGACCCCAAAGCTCTTCGGGAGTAATGCGTGTTCACACAAAGAGTTGCCCCGGCGCCACCTTGTCCCCAAAGCATCGAGGGCCTCCCTTTAATCTGACAGGGTTTCCAGTTTTCCCAGTTGGGGTCCACCCGGGAATAAAGATGCAGTAAAAACCGCGGGGATTTTCAGAGGGGGCCCGGGGCGGTGAAGACCCCCGGAGATTACCGGATTTTTCCCGGTAAAAATTGGCCCCACTGACCAGCAGGTTTACCGGGGCGGTCCGGGTTTTGGTGAACGGGGCGTTTTTCCCGTCCGAGGGCAGGAGATCAAGTTTTTTTTAAAAAGGGGTTTTCCCACTCCAGATAGCCACCACCACCCCAGTCGCCGTGTACATGTGGACTGGGAAAGCAGGGGCCCGGGACTGGAAAAGGGAACTGAACACCCGGGAAAATTTCCTAGTAAAGTACTGCCGAGGTGTACTTCAAACTCTACTACGAAAATAAAGGGTTCCCCACGACAGAGGACGGCCCCAAGCACACCCCTAAACAGTTCGGGAGTGATGAGGTCGCAGCCCAAAAAAGGGGCCAAAAACAGCTGTAACCTTCTACTGGCGGACAGGGGGGCAGGGTTCGCCACTCAAAATGTGTCCCCTCTCGCGGGAGGGCCCGATTCAGAGGGGGAACGCCCGCGGGTTTTCGCCGTCCCCAGTTTTTAAAAGTGAGGGTGGCCGAGGGGGTATGGGGACCCCAGTGTACGCCCCGGGAAATCACCCCCAACTGAACTTTTTCAGCCCCCAGTTTTGCGGGACACTGATCAAACTGGCAGGCCTGGCCAGGTGCACGGGCCGGCATTAAACCTTTTCACTGTCCGGGGATAGATCCGGGAAAATCCTGGTAAGGGCCCGTACAGGTTCCGGAGTTTTTTTATCCACACTCAGAGCACCAAAAAGAGTGTAAAGGGCAGGTGAAAAGGGGGCGCGGAGGAGTGGTGGGGCAGCAGGCCAGAAAAGGGGTTTCATGGGGGCTGGGGCCCCAAACCACCGGGAGACCATGCCCTGTTTCCCGGTCTAAGAAGGAATGGGGACCTTTCTGGGCCCCCAAACCGAAAGAGGCTGTGACACTGTGATGTAGTGCCTGATAAACCCAAAATGAACAAAAAGAGCTTACCACGTATTCTTTTGGGGAAAAAACTCATTTTGGTGATAAATGAAAAAAAGGACACTGCGTACTTTTTGGGGGCATTATTCGAAAAAGGGGCAATATAAAAAGTGCGTTTTTCCCTAGTAAAAAAATTGCTAAATGCAAAAGGGAAAAGTAGAAAAAAAGTCTTAAAATTCCCCTTTTAAAACATGGAAATTGGCATGCCAAATTTGAGGGGAAAAAAGAATTTTTGTTATACGGGTCCCCAAAATTTACCTATACTTGTAATAAAATTAATATTGGGGCAAACCTAATATATTACATATTTTATTTCGGTGGGACTTCTTGAACCCAAAAACGTATAGTTCATCATACAATTTTAGCCGCTATAATGATGGGGGTTTGGTTTGGGGGTTTCAAATGTCTGACGTACACACGCACACACACAAGTTACACAAGTCGTTTCGTACCCCAAAAAAAAGTTGTTTCTTTGGGTCTTATGAAAAGGGGTGCAGTCGGGTTCTTTTACAAAAAGTTTTTCGAAACCCCAGTCGTTTGTACCCCCAAAAAGTTTTTTGTAGTCTATATGAAACCATAGCCCTTTTCTTTTACATTTCAGCCAGATTTTTAACTTGAGACTACCGTAGATAAGAATACACGCCCTTTCGACAAATTTACTTTTGACGGGGGGGACCATTCGGCGGACCCAATTGTGGTGTGTGTGGGGGGTTTCGTTTTGCGTGCATGTGTTTTTACAAAGAGACAAAAAACCGTAGGACGGGTTTGGATGCGTGTGGTTAAAGCGAGGGGGGGGGGCAAAAAGAAAAAAGGTTTTGCCCCCAGGGGTCGGTCTGCCTAAAGAGCGAACGCGCATTTCTGTCCACTAAAAACGGAAAAGAAACCCCCGCGGCCATGGGTACGGGCGCGGGCCCAGTGGTCCATATATGCTAATTTGGGGGGCCCACGCAGGACTCAAACCCTTGGGGAATCAGGCTAAAGGGTTTATACCCGGGAAAGTTCTTGGTTTTTCAGCGGGAGAATATTACGCTAAAAGGGTTTTAATATGGCGGCAATTACCGCCGGGGCCCCCCAAAAGGGGGGTACGGCGGGGGGCTAGGGGTCCATAGAGGGTTTAACCCTCGGGCACGCAGGACTCAAAACCTAGGTTTCAGCGCACAAGGTTTACCCTGGGTACGTCCTGGGGATTCAGGGGGGAAAAAGAAGGGTTAGCTAAAAAGGCAAATTTAGGCGTCAATGTATTACAAAACCAGTCGGGCCCAGCTTTTTGAAGTGTCTTTTTAAAATTTATTTTTGGGCTCCCGGGACAGCTGAGAGCAAGATGATTCCCCCAGAAAAGGGCCCGGGGTTTTTTTTTTTCCAATGCGAGGGGCTGTCGGTGTTTGGTCAGAAAAATTTTCCCCACAATCCCTAGAATATCCCTAATTTTCCCCACCCAGAGGCCACCGTACCGTACGGGAGGGGACGGGGGGCGAGCATCAACCTCAGCCCACCCTCGTAAGGTTTTTGAAACCCATAAAACTCAAATTTTTCCCCTTTACGGGGGATTTTTGAGCCCCCCTCCCCAGACGGGCCGGGACCCTGGGCGGGTTTGCTCGAAAACCCCCTCTAAGGGAAAAACTTATGAGTTTTAGGGCCCTTACAAAAACCCCTTACGAGGGTGGGCTGGGGGTTTGCTGCTCGAAAAGGAGCAGCACTCCCGTTACGGTGATCGGGGGCCTCTGGGGGGGGGGGAATATTGGGGAAATATTTAGGGATATGTGGGGGGAAAAATTCTTTGCCCAATCACAGGCACCCACCTCGCAAAAACGCCCGGCCCCTTTTTTTCCCAATATCTTCTCTCAGTTTTGTCAGGGAGCCCGAAAAAAAAAATTTTTAAAGGGGACACTTAAAAAATCCGCTGTTGAGCAAAAAAATCGGCCCATTTGGGGAAATCGTCCCCGGACGCTTTTTTAACCTAAAAAAACTCTAAAAAAATTTAAAAAACATCCTATCAAAAAACCAACCTGCCCTTTAAACCCCAGATAAAAAAAAATTTCCCACATAATTTAACCTAAACCTAAAAAACTATGTTTGCCGGTTTTGAGCTAAAATCGGGCAAATTTTTCCAAAAGGGGCCCGTTTTAGCCAACACCCCCAGATTTTTTGTTTAATACATTTGCCGCCATATAGCTTTCAGGTAATATTCTCCCGTGAATACTACAGAGACGTACCCAGGGTAAAAACCGGGATGCGTTTGATCCTAGGTTCGAGCCCCGGGTGACGAAAAGCATCTAGGGAAACATGGCCCACGCCGACCGGGCCCGGGCCCGTACCCGTGGCCGCGGCGATACTTGTTATAGTGGCGAGAACTGCGCGTTCCCCTTCTTTAGGTCAACAAGACCCCGGGGGGGCTAAAAACTCACTCTGACACACCGGGGACATTTGTGTGAAAGGGGGATATTATAAATTTTATTTTTTCCTTTTTTTGTGTGTGTGCGGGGTTACTAAGACATTTGACACCACCCCCAAACCGCATCATTATAGGGCCCCAAATTTAATATGATGAACATACTTTTTGATGCAAGAAGGGGCCCCGATTTTTTATTTTTAATATATTAGGTTGCCCTAATATGCTTTTATTAAAATTTATAGGTTTTTGGGTAAAAAAAATTGATATATATAGAGTAAAGGAGCAAAAAAACAAATCACTTTTAAAACAGGCAAAGCTTGAAAGGCTCTATAAACACAATAAAAAAAAAATAAGTGTTTAAAACTTGTAATTTATTGTTTGTTGATGTTTTCGCTTAAAATTTCCCACCCCCGTAGGGATTTAAAGGGTGGTCCCGACCCCCCTTAGCTCCCCGGTCCCTAGCAAGTGGGGAAAACCCGGTTTGGGGCACACCCGAAAGGGGCGCTACGAGGGAAAAAAGCCACCTGGGGTTTAATTTACATAGGGACCCGTAACTTTTCGAGAAATCCCCCCCCTGCTGACGCGGACTTTCCTTGTTTATAAAACCCCCGGGGGACTTAAAACTCTCCCACACGAAAAGTAAAAAAAATTTAAACCCCTTTTTAAAAACTTTAAATTTTTTTAGGGATTTGGACTCTAACTAATACAAAACTAATAAAAATTTTGTACCAACATATAAAAGGGGGCAAAATTTGTTTTTGTGATTGAGACGAGGGGGGAATTCAAGAAATAACCTAAAACCGGGCCCCCCGGAGTGAACGGTGGGATATAGGAAACCGCTGCTCTCTCTCAAAAAAATTTTCGCCGGTTTAAAACAAGGGGAGAAGTTAATTATTCTGTAAGTGTCCTCAACCCCCAAGTGTTCGTAGGACGCAAAATTTTGGAAAATTTTTTTTATATAACCAACGTTATCAAAGAAAACGATTTTGACCTTTTAAAGCCCAAAAAGGCTAGGGGCAAACAGTTTAAAGTGTTTGTAAGAAAAAGAAATCCCTCAGCTTAGTCAAAGACATATCAAGGTTCTCCGGTGAATTTAAACACCATTGATGTTAACAAAACATAAATTGGAAATTACAATGATAGTAAAAAAAAGGAAAGTGCTAAGAAAGGGGAAAAATGGAAGCCCTTAAACCCAAAAAGGGTTTAAACCCAACAAGGGTTGAGCCGGGAGTACATACCACACCACATCAGTGAAGCGGCAAAATTTAAGGAAAATAACTACCCAAACGCGCAAAAACTTAAAAAATTTTTGTTACCATTTTCAAAAATAGCAGGGGAAAAATTTTGTAAAATTGTAGATTTAATGAGCACCAAAAAAAGTATGTAATTTTCAAGTGGTACTGGATATCATAATTCCCGGGGTCTAAACTCTCACGAACCCTAGGGGTCCCAAAAACAACAACAACAATGCAGATTAAAAAAACAGGACCTGAAAACTATACACTTTGAAAAAATGAAATTAAGGAAAATGCAATAGAAATACAAAAAGAAAACCAAAAAATAAAAAAACAAAAAAGTTTGAAACCCCGGGTTTGGAAAAAAAAGTTAAAAAAGCCCGAAATTAGAAAAACAAAAATTAGAAAAAATAAAAATTGAAAACAAATTAGAAAACAAGGGCGTTAGTAAAAAAAAAAGTTAGAAAACAAGAAGTTTGAAAAAAAAAAAACAAAATAAAAAAAAAAACATGATAGAAAAAAGGCATATAAAAAACAAACCAGATAGAAAAAAATGGGAAAAAAAAAACGGCCCGATAGCAAACAAACAAAATAGAAAAAAGATAGAAAAAGGGCAAAATAGAAAACAGATATAAAAAAAATAAAAAAGAAAACAAGCAAGATAGAAACATGTAGAAGGGCAGGCAGATAAGAAAAAAAAACCCGATAGAAAACATGATTTGAAAACCCAAACAAAAGAAGCCCAAAAAAAAAAGAACCTAGAAAATAAAGCCCCGAAAAGAAAATATTTCCCCTCAATATTTGCAAGGAAAACCCCCCCAGAGTAAAGGGATAACCCAATTTTGAAAACGAAGCAAAAAATTTTATAAACCAGTTTGCAAACACAAAAAAAGAAAAACCCCCAAAGGGTTTTCCAAAAACCAATCAGATTTTTCCCAGGGCCCCAAATTGTGAATCCAAAAATTTAGAATTTGGTGGGCAGAGCGAAACAAAGGCTTTTGGGAAAGCCAAAAGGGAAAAAGGGCCCGAAAAAACCCCTTAAAACCTTCCCGGGGCCCGGGTACACACTCCCCCAGGGCAGGGGGTAGGGGGTCGCACCCGGGGGGACAAGCACAGCGTTTAATACCAGACAAAAAAAGGGAGCATCCAGTAGCGAAAAACCCATGGGGGACAACCCAAAAAAGAACAAAAAGAAGGTCCAAAATGAAGCCATGAAAAATTTTTTCAGGACATGTGATAAAATTTGACGCTTTTTGCATTCCATGTCTATTTTTAAAAAAAGGGGACACTGGAGTTTTAAAAAAATTTAAAAAAATGATGCAGAGGTAATTGCACTGCCCGGAAACCATGAGAAATAAGGGGGGGACAGGTTGGGTTCCCCTGTATATAAATAAGAAAAAGGGAGGCTAGAAGTTTTTTTGGGGATGGGGTTTCACGGGAAAAAAACCCCACTCTGAAAACCCGGAAAACCCCGATAGGGGTTTTTTCCCCCGTTTTGGGGAACATCCCATTTAAAAAAAGTAAATGAAAAACAGAATTTAGGGAAAAGGGACCCAAAAACCCCTTCATCCCGGGTCAGTCCAGAAAGATGTAGGGGAAATTTGGGAGAGATCCCTAGAGTGACCTAAACCATTTAAGCCTACCCGCGACCTGATTTTTGGGGCAAGAAATCTTTAAAACTGCTAAAGAAGACACGAACGTGATTTCTTTGGGCCCCCCCGGGGGCCCTTTAGGCAAGGAAAAGACGTGTTGGGAAAAATCCCAAAAAAAAAATTTAAAATCAGGGACCCCAAAACCCCTTTTTATACCAGGGAATAGGGCTACCGCACTCCAAGGTTTGCCCCCAAATAGATCAATTTAAACAAAGGAAAAGTCACACAAGTTTGGGGTTTTAACAAAAGGGGATAGTGAGTGAAACTTTCCTTTTCCTATACTAGTACCCAAAAACAGACGGCCCCAGTACGCCCCAAATCTTTGACTACAGGGAGTTTAAACCCAAAAAACCCCTATCCCAGATCGTCTTTTCCCTTACCCGAAATCTCAGAATTTTTCCGCAGTCTAGGGAAAAGAAAACAAACTTTTTTAAACACAATGATATAAAGACAAACATTCCGACAGATATTTAAAGCCGGAGAATCCAAAGATATGGACAGCCTTTTTTCCCCTTTTCCCATGGACACCAGGGTTAAACGAATGCCATTTGGATTACCAAAAAGTCCTTTGGGTGTACATGGGGAACTGGAACACAGTTTTTCAAGGGTAATAGGGAAAAAACCCCGCCAGTGTATTTTCCCAGAAGAATAATTTATAGTATCAAAGACAGCAGAGGAACACTTTAAAAAAACCCGACTTAGTATTTTCTAGGGTGCATCAGCCGGATTAAAAGTGAAAATGGAGGGAAAATTTTCCTTCCTACAAAAAAAAGTTATTTTTCCTAGGGGCACCAAATAGATAAAAAAATGGGGTTAAGAAAAGTACAGTCCAAAAAAAGACACCTGAGAAATTTTCCCCGGGGCCAACCACCGTCGAGAAAGTAAGAGTTTTTCCCAGGGTTTTTTCAGGGTTTTTTACAGAAAACCTTTTTAAAGGGGGTATTTCCCACATAGTACAGCCACTAAGCTCTCTATTTAAAAAAAAATCAGACTTTTTTCTTGGGGGGCCAGCCCCAAGACAAGGGGATTTGAAACTCTAAAGATGAAAAACTCACCAGTTCACTAGTACTAAACTTCCCCGATTACAGAAGGAATTTTTCTTTTGCACAGACGCCTCAAATTAGGGCTAGGAGGAATATTAAAGCAGGAAAGGGAAAGGGAAAAGTCCAACCGATGCTATTTCATTTTTTGACTATTTTTCAACTACCCCAAAAGATTTTAAAAGCATCACAGAACGCGAGAAATTTTGCAGTAAAATTTCTGTTTTTAAAAAATTTAGAAAAAAAATGTTGTTAGGGGACAAGATAAGTGGGGACAGACCACACACCAATACAGAACCTGTTCAAAACACCCAAAAAAAATTAGAGGAGACTCGCCAGATGGTTCACGACGTTACAAAAATTATTTTAAATGTTTTGAAAAACTTTCCAGAAAGGAAAACGTAGCCCCAGACGCATCTCCAGAAAAAAATAAGCCCAGAGACCCCGAGGGGAATGACCTCAATATGAGTATTGAAAAAAATTAACACACTAGATACAGACCTTTGTCAGCACAGAACTTTAAAAGGAGACATGGGAAAAAGTAGTGACGACCTAGCAAACCCGACAGATAGTCAAAAAACCAAAAATACCCCCTAAAAAAAAGATAAACGATTTTTGAAATACAAAAGATTTCTATACAGAAACGCAGAAAAAAACAAGCAAAAATGTAAAAACGGTTAGTGGAACAGTTAGTAATCCCTCAAAAAAATGTCCCCGAAGATAAAGAGCTCCATAACCCGTGCCCCAAAAGCGCCCCACCCAAAAAAAGAAAAGACTTAAAAGCCAAACCCCAAACCCAAAGTATGTTGGGGCCCCTTATGAGAAAAGACATTATTCCCCACGTAGAAAACTTTCACGACATTTTCCCAAGTTTCAAAGCAGTAGATACCCCGTTCCCCATGAAAAAAACAAGCACAAACCGCGAAATAGCATGAGCCGCCCACAAGTAGGAGGACACTAGTGAATATAAACCCCCGGGCAGAAGTGTCCCTGGTTTGCGTCGCCGCCCGGGCGCGACTCGAATTTTTTACGTACAGGGAAAACAGATCAAAGCAGCGAAGGACGCTTTTCCCCCCTTGTTTTCACCCCCGAGGGGTTTCCCCAGCTGTCTCAATTTTTTACTTTAAAGCTGAACTCTTCGCTCAAACCTTTGCTAAAAATTCCGGGTCTGGTTGATGAAGGGTTTTTCCTCCTTTTTTCCCCCACCCCTGACTAAAATTATGCCTACCCTTAAGGGTCCTTCGGAATGATGTTTTCTTTGTCCTTTCTGGCCTAGATCCCGGAAAAGGTTTCCCGGGCCTGACCCGGGGTCCCTTTCCCATTGTTTTCAAAAACTGTGCTTCTGTGCTTTCACCCTCCTGGTCAAACTTTCCCTCCCTTTGGGCTATCTACTTCCAAACCTTTTTCCCTTTTTGCTGGAAGTTTGCTCCATCCAAAACCCGTTTTCCCCCAAAAAGGGTGACCGTTCTAATCCTTTAAAAATACCGTTTCCCTTTGCTTTGACTTCCGCCTTCCAAAGGTTTTTAATCATCCACTTTAAAAAGAAGAATTTTTAAGCATCTATCTGCTCACAATCTTATATTGAAACGCAGTACGGTTTCCGTAAAGGGCGATCTACTGGGGGTCTTTTGCTTTCCTAACTGAATCTTTTTCATCCTCCTTTAGGGGTTTTGGTGAAAAATTTTATGTTGGGCCCTTTACATACAAAAGCTTTTTGAAGAGTCTGGCACAAATCCCTTTAAATTTTCCCAAAAATACCCCCCATTTGGTTTTATCCTTCTCTCTGTACCTTATCTTTAATTTTTCCTTTTTTAAAAATTTCATTGCAAATTTCTGTAGACGGAATTTTTCTTCTCCCAAAAACTATCAATAGTGGTGTTTCCCCCGGGGTTTGGCCTTCACCCTCCCTTTCTAATTTATTAATGATTTTAATTCAACTCAAAAACCCATTCCCCCTCCCACGTGATGATTCTACCCTGCATTTTTTAAAGTCGTTTATTTGAAAGTCCAACTCAACAGGGAAATAAGTGATTCACGGAGAGATGCCACCCAGCGCCTAAAATTCTGATCTTTCTATAATTTCTGTTGGGGGAAACAAACCCTTTTTTTTTCAAAGCCTCAAAAAAACCCCCCAATTTTTCACCCATCTACTCGACAAAAACCACCAAAATAACTATCCCCCCTTCTTTTCCCAAAGAAAAATAACTGTCGCTTTTTTCTACAAGGGAAAATTCTAGGGCCTCCCCTTTTTAAAAAACTGAATGGGGAAACCCCACATCTAAAACTCTTTCCTTAAAAAAAGCTTTTTAAGAAGTTAGGTGTCCTTGGAGGGCCCGGTCCTTTTTTTTTTTTCCCCCCCCAATTTCTTGCTCTCTACAAGGGGCCTTTTTCCCCCCCCATGTATGAAGTAAAGTCTCACATGTTTGGGGAGGATCCACTCATACAGCTCTCCTAAACAAAGGTTTGAAATCAAAAACTTTTCGTCTCATCAAATCCTCTCCCCTGAATGACTGGGCTTCAATCTTTAAACACCCCCGCCCAAAGTTGCTTCCTTCCCCTTTTCCCAAACCCTTTTTTTCATGATCACCGCTCTTTGAAATTTCTAAAGCATGCCCCCCCCCCCTTTCCCCCGGCCCCCCCTGGGACAAGAATTTATCCAATTTTCATCCCTTTTTGTCCATCCCTTTTTAATGAAAAGTTAATCAGATTCTGTTTGTCTTTCCCTCCCTTTTCCCCTGGGGAAATCTGGAACCCCTTCCTGTTCCTAAATTTTTTCCCCTTTCCCCATAACCCTTAAACTTTTCAAAAAAAGGTAAAAAAGACACATCCCGAACTAAAAATTTGGGCCCCCCCTCTTTTTTTTTATTCTCTTACTGTGTTTTTTTACAAAAAGGAAATGGCAAAAAAGCGGGCTTTGTGTTACCCATTTTTGGGTTTTTGCCCTTGGCCAATCCTTTTGATGTAAAAAAAAAAAAAAAAAAAAAAAAGTGAAAAAAAAAATGCAATAATTAAGTTACCGTGATGAAATTGACTGGGGAAAGATAGAACCTTTCTACGAGAACACGAATTATTAAATCACAGAACCCGGGAAAGCAAAAGCCATACAGACGCAAAACAAATTTTTGGGGCTGGAAGAAAGAAAAAAGAAAGACAAATATAGATTTAAAAGGGAAAACAAGAGATAAGGGTAATGAGAAATAGATAAAACTGAAAGTTTCCCACACAGTCAAAACAAAATAAACCAGGGGAAAATAGAGGAAAAAAGCGCAACCCTTCCGGGAGAAATTTATAACGGGAAAAAGTAGACGGACAGAAAAAACCCCGATATTCTTTTGACAGAGGGGACCCCCGCCACCCTCATTAACGGGGAAGGGTTTGAAGAAAAGGGGTAACGACATTTAAAAATAATTGGGGGCCCTCTGTCCAACGTTGAAACAAACAGACATTAAAAATAGAAACAAACAGACAGCAAATAATGATGTACAGTAGAAATATCACTTGAAAATACAACAGAGGAAACAAACACAAGCGCATATAGTAGGAATATACATATTATAAATGACATAAATGAAAACCGTGATTACAGGAAGAAATTGAGAAGCTATTGTAATTTGAGGCATATGTAAATGAAATGCTATTGGAATTAGGTGTTGATTGTAACTCTTTTTACTGAAAACCATGAGTTTGATGACATGCATGCTGTTAGCGTCACTAGCACTGGCCTGGGACCCTATGAGGCTCGGAGCCCTAGTGAGGAAGGTAGGAGATGTGATAATTGTAAACCAATCTGTGAGAATCCTCTTGAAAATGGAAAATGTAACCTATATTAGAGACACACTGACAGTAATCAAGGAAGGAATACAAGTAGCACAGGATAGACTAACAGTCAAAGATGTCAGATTATGGAACAAGATAATAGATGTTGAAAACAAAGTCACTAGTTTGGAAAACAACTTTCTAGAAAATCATAGGAGTAAAAGAGGTATCGCTATAGCCGCAGCCATTGGTGGACTTGCAGGTCTAGCAATAACAAACTTTTATATCATTATTATATGCAGATTACAGAAATACAATGAATACTTTGCAACAATTTTTGCCGAAATTAGACACACTTCAAGCCAATGTAGATGAAGTACTGGAGACAATTGCTGAAATTACAGATAACGTGGAACAACTAAGTGAAAGTCGGTCCGACCTTAAGGGAGGTTGTAGGGGGTCGACCTGAAATTTTTTTTTTTTTTTTTTTTTGCTTATATTTTTGTCATTCTTGCTGCTTCTTTTGGTATATGCAAAAAAATTTGATAAAAAATTTATAATAGGTGTTTTGCTTTATGCAATGAGGCGTCCTGTCATGAGTTTCCGCGGTATTATTCGCTGCAATAGAGATGTATTCTAAGTAAAATACCCCGTATTTTTTTGAGGTAAATTTTTTTTTTAGTCTCTCATGAAACTTTAACTTTCTCTCTCACTACTACATGAGAAAAACGGGAAATTTCTAGCAGTCACTAATATTTTCTCGTATTATTCCGTGAGTAAGTATATATCATATTTTCTTCGTAAATCCAACAAAAAAATCTATGTATCTGCATCAGATGTCTTTTGCATTAATATTCATTGATTTTACACAGTGGAACACTGGTTTTTACTTTGAAATATGGCGAAATATATTAAAATAAGTCCCTAGTAAAAGCAAAGTTCCCTTCCTGCTAAGTCTCTAGCTGCAATAGGTAAAGTACACTAACTGCTTCAACTTCATCGCTTGATTTCTCAAAACGTTGGTTTTTGCATTTAAAAAATTATCTCCTCCTTTGCACTTCTTATTACACAAATATTTCCTACTGCAGCTTATGAAAGTATGAAAAAAGAATTAGTTTTGCTGTAGTAACTATTGTGAAGTTGATTTGATTTTGACAAAATTAATATTTATGTCAATTTCTTTTTTCTTTCATCAAACTTAAAAAATATTTTTACTATTGTATAAAAACAAACGACAGCAAACCTTAATCTCCTATCCTTCCTGATTAAAATGCTTTTTGAATGTAAAGAAATTGGTCAATAAATAAAGGAGGAGTTACAAGAAGAACATAAAGCAATTTAACATGGGATTCGCGATTTTACAACCACCCCCCTTAAGGAGTCACTGGACACTTTCCTACTCCTTGATCAAATGTATCTTAAGTTGCTGGAATTGCATTTAGGTGACAGGTCAACTTTATTGCCAATCCCACAGCTCATGAAAATAATACACACAGCTAAAAATGATTGGAATTTTAAAGCTTTCCTTGACAAGAATTATATCACTTTATACTAACCTCTATTAACTTCTTACCTAAATGGAACATCAGTAGTAATGACATACCCTTTTCTTCAGAATTAAATACAACATTTACAAAATAATACCATTTCCAATGAGACTCAATACTTCAGTTTTGGAAGTTGATACATCTTTACGAATCTATTAAATCATATTCTCTCAGTTGATAGTTTAAAAGAAAGTTCAATCTCAATTGATGACCTACAAGATTGCAAGCGAACGAATTTAGATCTATATTTTTGTCCAGCTCGTTTCTTCACACTTCAACAAGCCCTAGTAGACTCTTGTGCAGCTTCATTAGTGAAAAATGTTTCCATACTAGAACGCTGCCATTTTAAGGAAATCTCACATCCCTCAGCCAGACATGAAACTGTTCAGGACTCGCATTATTATATTTCCCGAACAATACCACAATTTCAATAGTATGTCAGGTTTTAACCCCAAAGTTGCCTCAGTTGATGGATTGCATAGCATACCTGATCAATGTGAGTTACACTCAGACAAATTTTCTACAATGGACCCGTTTACTCTACTTGAGGTAAAGATGATTTGAAATCTTCAAGCCTCATATAGTGGGCAGTGATGTTGATTTTTCTATGTGAACAGTATTTTTGATGATACAGCCAATTTAAGTACAGGAAAATGTATACGCTCTAAAACGACTGGCGCCATGTTGTGACGTCAACAGCGCAGACAACAGAGCAAAACAGCTGTGAAGCGGCCGCTACTATATGTACTACCTACTAATACACCAAATTGCATTACCCCTACTACCGCAAGATGACCAGTAATCCTCCTTCAAGTGATGTAGTAGGTATTCACTGTGTTTGTGAATATGTAAGTTGTAGTTTATAAGGAAAAAAGTGGATAGACAGAGATAAGTGGCCGTGACACCAGACAAGTGATGACTTCTGGGATCGGCATTCTTATAGGGAGCTTAAATGAACCTGCAGTGACATGTAAAGCTAGACAGATAGACGAACTCATAGAGGAACAGGTAGAAATGTATGGCTTTTCTTTCCCCACATAAGCAAAACATACACCCTTCGTCACTCTACTCACCACTACAACCTTTACTAACCATACATTTCTACCTGTTCCTCTATGAGTTCGTCTATCTGTCTAGTGTACATGTCATTGCAGGTTCATTTTAAGCTCCCTATAAGGAATGCCGATCCCAGAAGTCATCACTTGTCTGGTGTCACGGGCCACTTATCTCTGTCTATCCACTTTTTCTTATAAACTACAACTTACATATTCACAAACACAGTGAATACCTACTACATCACATGAAGGAGGACTACTGGTCATCTTGCAGTAGTAGGGGTAATGCAAGTTAGTAAGGTTAGTTAGGTTAGTAAAATAAAACTATAATTTTACAAGGGTAGGGTTAGGTTAGTAATTATTTTTTTATGGGGGTCTCGCTATGAGGTTATTAGTGAGATTAGGTTAGGTTAGGTTAGGTTATAGTGAGGTTAGATTAGTAATATTATTAACATATTATATTTTTGAGGGATCCAGGGGGGTCGTTAAGGAGGGGGAGGGGGGTGAAGGGAGCATCTCCCCCCCCCACTTTATAATTACAGTTTAGAGGTATCTGAAGGGATCTGTGAAGGTCTGGAAGAAAAAACACTCTAATAAGGGCGGGAAAGGACTCTAAAATTTTACCTAACTCACTGCGTGTTGTATACTTAACATGAAAAACCCAGCCTGTCTCACCCCTACCTCAAAAGCCTTGCATACTGCATACTACTCCCGCAACTTATCACAGCTCAGCTAAAGTCCCACAGCTACATATCATTTGCAAGTTACTTATCCATGCATAAGTACATACATTAATAATACATCAAAATGGTCTTCACAGCAATAGTATGAATTTTCCTTCATCGAGAAATCACGCCTTGCAGACATCCACCACTGTTTCCTCTTTTCTTGTCTTAAGGCATAGTTATGAACACATTCTCTGGAGTTTTAATTGTGGTGTTTTTGCACATTAGCACAAAACAAGCATAATATGTTCTTTTGTCTGGACATGTGATATAGGATGGG
>JACEEZ010026042.1:21841-41808 GCA_016584305.1 Chionoecetes opilio
ATGTCATATTTAGAAGCATGAGAAAGATTCAACTGTTACTCCTAGTGGCTCTTCAGTCATTTTGTCTCCAGATGAAGCTGAAATGAAGGATGACCATGTGACTGCAAAAGATGATGTTTCTTCAGATTCAGCTTCAAAAGGTAATTTATAACTAATTTTGATGTATTTTGATAGCATTTAGTTTTAATACTTCTCATAGTTATGCATCAATCTATTGGCTAAGTGAAATAAATAGATCATGACTGAGAAATAGAATGGTTGTTGATAGCTTCAGGCATAGATAACAGTATAACTGGATGTGACACTCCGCCGCCACGCGCAGTGGACGCTGCAGTACTGGCCCCATAGCCAGTCTGCTGGCCCATTCATTTGCTGCATATGACTATCATATAGACTGGTTTATCAGTATATATGATATACTGTTATCTTTGTAAATGTTTGTTCTATAATATTATCAAATAAAAAACAGTAAAACACACTAAAGAAATGCCATTACGAGACTGAAGAAATATGCATGAACTTAATATTTACTTCAACTCTTCGCCATTTTAAACTTTGCGAGTCAACTTTTATGATGAAGGGTATCAATAGAAGTGTAATTTTATTAGCTTTCCATTGATATATTTTGCTTTCTGATCAATGAATTAGAACCATGCACAAATTAGCGTTAAATATATAAATAAAATCATCAATTGGGTAATTTTCCCGATTGATGAGGTTATTTATTTAGTTAACGCTAATTTATACATGGTGCTAATTCATTTACCAGAAAACAAAATATATAAGTCACACCTAATGGTAACTTGGTAATTACTATATTGAATCATTATTGACAGTAGTTGTCAGTTGAAATATTGACCTATATTCCTTTGGACAGTTCAAGCTGTGCTGATTTAACATATTATAATGCTGGTAAGATATGTATGTAGCATAATAGTAGTTGACCAAATAATGATTTGACAACTTGTTCTCTTTAGCGACCAACTGTTGATTATTGTGTGAGTAGCATAATTCTGCACGTGTTGTATGTTCTGAAGTTTATTCTTGATTAATTAATTAGCATTTTATAGTCCATTTTTTTTGCACACACAATTCAATTATATGATTGAATGTTTCTTTAAAATTCTAATACCCACACAGGTTTTTGTATTTTATGTGAGTATTTGTAGTTTAATGTTTAGGACTTTAGCCCTTTTGATTTTTGGCCACAGTTTTATCAGCACAACAGGTAGTGTGCTACAGTGCTATAGTTATATTGATTCTTTGCTTAAATCTCTTAAGGTAATTTTGTGTTGCATGTAAGGTATTTGAAACCAAGTTGCCATTTAGAGTAACATTGCTCCTCTTGCTGTCTTCTACTTTTGTCCTTATGGTTACTACTCCAAATTTGCTAACTGCATGTCTTCCCCCTCCCACGGCCTCCTTGCACAATACTTTCTACTCACATGTATTGCAATTTTGTCCATCTAACTAATGCAAGAGTTGACCAGTATCTTCACCCTTTCATCTCCACGGGTAAACTCAATAACTCTTCCTGATTATATTTTACCACCTTCCTTCCACATAATTTTTTTTTTCAAAAGAGGAGGATGAATACATCTCCTGAAGTGAAATAGCCAGCTTTAGATCTCTTACTATACATTTTTTTGGATCAGCAATATTAAGCAGGCTTTTTGTTTGGGATTTTTTTTCACTGCAGGCCAGTTTACTTAATATTAAGAAAAAAAATTAAGAATGTGTTTGTAGTCTTCTTTTAGGATTTTGAAAATGTTACCTGTTGTCTTGCTTATACTGTCTTTAAGCCGCCTTGTGCCAGTGCCATAGGATGTACCTTCATAGCTTCTGCAGTGCCAGCAAAGTACAAAAGCACCATACTCAAAATATTCAGCATTAATCCAAATGTACTGATAAATACTAACATATAATTAATGTATATTAAGTTTTGAGTGTGTCGGGCCCGCCTCGTCCCTTAATACCCACGTGTAACACGCATGACCTATGCGATAAAGATGCTTGTTTTCATGTATAGGCCAAACTAGTAAATGTGTTTAGTGATATGAATCCCCTGATGTATGCGTTCAAAAATCATTTGTGCAAAAATATGGTGCTATATAGTGCATAGAGGTGAGGATGAGGATGAGGAAGAGGACAGCCCCAGAAACAATGGCGTGTGAAAAAGAAAATGATTATTTATTTTTTTCTTCCTTCTTTTTCATTTTTTTCAACACCACAAAGGACTGGCCAAGGGGGAAAAAAAAGCAACAAAAAGCTGCTTATTTGTCAGTCCCTATAAAGAAGACAGTACGAGAATGTAAAAAGGGGGATGGGTCAATTTAGCTTGGGATGTGTCTTGTCACTCTTCTCTTGAAGAAATTTAAGTCGTATTAAGGTGGAAGAATGGAAACAGGAAGAGAGTTCCAGAGTTTATCAGTGAAGGGGATGAAAGTGTGAAGATACTGGTTAACTCTTGCATTAGGAAGATGGACAGAATAGGGATGAGAATGAGTAGAAAGTCTTGTGCAGCGAGGCTGTGGGAGGGGGGGAAGCATGCAGTTAGCAAGTTCAGAAGAACAGTGAGCATAAAAATAACTGTAGAAGATAGCAAGAGAAGCAACATTGCGGCGGTGATTTAAAGATTGAAGACAGTCAGTCAGAGGAGAGGAGTTGATGAGACGAAAAGCTTTTGATTCTACCTTGTTTAGGAGAGCTGTATGAGTGGATCCTCCCCAAACATGTGAGACATACTCCATACATGGGCGGATAAGGCCCCTGTAGAGAGCAAGCAACTAGTAGTGAAAAAAAAATGGAAGCAGACGCCACTGGACACCTAACTTCATAGAAGCAGTTTTAACAAGAGATGAGATTTGAGATTTCTAGTTCAAATTTTTAGTAAAGAATAGTCCAAGAATGTTCATTTTATGAGAGGGAAGCAGTTGAGTGTCATTGAAAAAGAGAGAATAATAATAATAATAATAATAATAATAATAATAATAATAATAGTTCTATTCTCGCCCGGAGGCATACAGACAAAAAACAAAGCAACAAGAGCAGGCCAAGGAGTAAACTTAAGTACTAGAGCAAAAACAAAAACAAGAACAAAGTACAGGCACATTAGGGGACATAGTATCAAGGTACATAGAAAAGCATACATGGACACCTGTGCTACCCCACATTCTGCACAAACAGCAGACCCAGCCACCGCTGTTGTATAGGTCCACATACATAGGCCGAGCTCTGCCTGACAGAGGTGATGATGGAGTTCGTAGAGAGCTCCACCCTAGTCCTTAAACTGAACACGGAGTGTCGACGGATCACATCCAGATGGTTCACCCCGTTCCTAGCGAAAGCCAGGGACGAGCTGCACCACCTGGGCAGCCCCAGAAGCCTCTTAAGGATGTCATTGTGACAGACCTTAAGGCGGTTCATAGTGGCCACCTTGTACCACGAAGGTAAGAATAGTTGTTTGGAAAGTTATAACGAGTAGATAGGTGAAGAAATGGAGTTTTTGAGGCATTGAACAAGACAAGGTTTGCTTTGCCCAATCAGAAATTATAGAAAGATCAGAAGTTATGCGCTCGGTGGCATCTCTCCGTGAATCACTTAGTTCCTGTTGAGTTGGACGTCTAAAGAACGACAT
This sequence comes from Chionoecetes opilio, assembly GCA_016584305.1. Lineage (NCBI taxonomy): Eukaryota > Metazoa > Arthropoda > Malacostraca > Decapoda > Majidae > Chionoecetes > Chionoecetes opilio. Next base: position 25,479 of record JACEEZ010026042.1, read on the forward strand.
TGAAAAATGCAGGGTAGAATCATCAGCGTAGGAGTGGATAGGGCTTTGAGTTAGACTTAGAAGATCATTAATGAATAATATTATTAGAGTGGGTGATAGGACAGAACCCTGAGGAACACCACTATTGATAGACTTAGAAGAAGAACAATGACCGTCTACACTCTACAGTAACTGCAATAGAACAGTTAGAAAAGAAGCTTAAGATGAAGGTGCAGAGAGAGGGATAGAAGCCGAATGTGGGTAGTTTAGAAATTAAAGATTTGTGCTAAACTCTATCAAAAGCTTTTGATATGTCAAGAGCAACAGCAAAAGTTCCACTGAAACCCCTAAAGGAGGATGACCAAGACTTAGTTAGGAAAGCTAGAAAATCGCCAGTAGATCGCCCTTTACGCCATCCGTACTGACTATCAGATAGAAGATTGTGAGCAGATAGATGCTTAAGAATCTTCTTATTAAGTTTAGATTTAAAAGCTTTAGAAAGGCAGGAAGTCAAAGCTATAGGACGGTAGTTTGAAGGATTAGAACGGTCACCCTCCTTAGGAACAGGTTGAATGTGAGCAAACTTCCAGCAAGAAGGAAAGGTGGAAGTAGATAGACAAAGAGGGAAAAGTTTGACAAGGCAAGGTGCAAGCACAGAAAAAGTTTTTGAGAACAATAGGAGGGACTCCTGGGACTCTGGACTGTAAGCCTCCCAAGGATCTAGGCCGGAAAGGGCAAAGAAACATCATTACGAAGGATCTTAATGACAGGTATAATATAGTCAGAGGGTGGAGGAGAAGGAGGAACAAGCCCTTCATCAGCCAGAGTGGAATTTTGAGCAAAGGTTTGAGCAAAGAGTTCAGCTTTAGAAGTAGATGAGACAGCTGTGGAGCCATCTGGGTGAAGCATAGGAGGGAAAGATGAAGAAGAAAAATTGTTAGAGATGTTATTAGCTAGATGCCAGAAGTCACGAGAGGAATTTGATTCAGAAAGATTTTGACATTTTCTATGAATGAAAAGAGTTTTTGGTAAGTTGAAGTAAAGATTTGGCATGATTACGGGCAGAACTATAAAGGGCATGAGTTTCAGGAGATGGATGCTTACGGTACCGTTTGTGAGCCACCTCTCTATCTCGGACAGCATGAGAACAAGCAGAGTTAAACCCAGGTTGACGGGCTTTAGGATTAGAGAAAGTGTGTGGAATGTACGCCTCCATGCCAGAGACTATGACCTCAGTTATGCGCTCTGCACAAAGAGATGGGTCTCTGACATGGAAGCAGTAATCATTCCATGGAAAATCAGAGTAGTACTGCCTTAGGTCTTCCCACTTAGCAGAGTTGAAGTGCCAGAAGCACCTCCGCTTAGGTGGGTCCCGAGGCGGCACCGGAGCGATAGGACAGGTTACAGAAATAAGATTGTGATCGGAGGAACCCAACGGAGAGAATAGTTTCACAGAGTAAGCAGAAGGGTTAGTAGTTAAGAAAAGATCAAGAATGTTGGGCGTGTCTCCAAGGCGGTCAGGAATACGGGTAGGGATACTGGGCGTGAAGGGGTTATTAATGTTATTCCTATACAAACATTTTCCCCACTACTACTTACATGACTTCACTTCGATATTTCTACTAGATATTTATTTATATATTAGCACTGAGATATTTCTACTAGATATTTATTTATATATTAGCACTGAGATATTTCTACTAGATATTTATTTATATATTAGCACTGAGATATTTCTACTAGATATTTATTTATATATTAGCACTGAGATATTTCTACTAGATATTTATTTATATATTAGCACTGAGATATTTCTACTAGATATTTATTTATATATTAGCACTGAGATATTTCTACTAGATATTTATTTATATATTAGCACTGAGATATTTCATGTTATTTATGGATCAATATTTTGTTGCCACGACAGTTTGTGTGTGGCATGAAGGAGTGATGGCGTGAAGAAATGGTGTTGTCTTAAGGCCGGTTCCCACCAGTCCGCTTGTACGGCGGCCGCTGCCGTTCACCCCCCAACAGTGACGTCACCATCATCACCGCTGGAGTGGCTGTAGTGGTAACCGGCCTTTAGGGGTCAAAATGCAACACTGGCCTGTACAAGATGACCTCTGATAACCTCTAAGGTGTTACAGGATCATTTACAAGCCAGGCGACAGGTGAGAGCAGAACTGTATTTTGTTCTAGTGTATGTACAGTTGTTACTAGTAATGCTATAGCATAATAGTATCAGTTTTCAAGAGAAGTTTAGATATGAACGATATTTTTTAACCCCTTCCCCAGACTTTCTTTGCTATATAAAATTGTCTTGTTACCTAATTACGAACTGATAGTTTCAAGGATACNCCATTTTGAAGAGTGAGTGATGTAAGCAATGTGGACAAATATACAGTAGTATAATATTGGATGTAATTGTATCTATTAAAACAGAACCTGGTCGGGATCGAACCCTTGACCTCAGTCTTAGTTCCCTCAGTCACACGGACGTTAAAAGTTAATGATACGCACCCCTTACATAGTATTACCCCAACGTCATCTCGGTGCGAGGAGTAGACGACATTAATCTACCGCGGCCAGTATACTCAACCAATTTAATTAATTAAGAAAATACTGTATAACAGTACTTGGTCGGGATCGAACCCTTGACTTATCTCCCTCAGCCACACGGACGTTAAAAGGTAATGATACGCACCCCTTACCGTAGATAACACTAAAGTCGCATGTACACTGTTTCTTTTCGATTTACAGACGTTTGGTGCAGACGTTCATATTTACATTTCTATATCTAAGATTTCAGGAAAGTTAGAAGGGGCTATCTGGAGAGTCTGTGTCATTTTATGTCTTCATCTGTATCATCTATGGCTAGAAATGAGCAAATTACCAAAATATTACCCGAGTGGCGACCTTGGTAACGGCTACACTAAGGTCGCCAGCTAGTGAGGACACGCAACGCCTGTGGGCGTGTCCTCACGCCCGAAAGGTGATGAGCTGCCGTCTGTCGTCGCGGGAAAAAAACTATTAGTGAAATTTGAAACAGTTTATACTTGCAGATATAAAGCATAACACAACACTGAAACAGGGTAGATTATACAGTCATGATATAAACTACTGTGTATCAGCTTCAGTGGCACATACAAATCAGTAGTGATGCTATAATTCGTAATATATGGCGCCTGGTGACATTAGTGCAGGTGGCGACTATAGTGTTATCTACGGTACATATTATTATCCCCAACGTCATCTCGGTGCGAGGAGCAGATACAATTAATTTATCGCGGCCAGAATACTCAACGTATATAATCAATTAAGACCAACTGTATAACAGGGGGGAGATGCTGAGAAGTGCCATAGAGGTAAGGCGAAAAGAGCGCCTTACCCGTCTTCAGGCGCTTTTGTAACGGCCCGGCTAAGGCACCGACTTAAGCCTATATTTCAGGCGCTTTTGCCACTGTCCTTTACACCTCCAAAGCTTAGGCGTGGGCGTCGGTCCGAGAATCCTACTAGCCAATCACGTGCCTATCTGTGAGCGCGCTTAGGCAGCTTCGACCAAACACAAGGCATTGACCACTTCTCTGCTGAAGCAAGGAATTTTGTCACTCCCTCCCACACCAAGCACTTATGCAAGGATACACCGCTCTCCGCCGCCAAAAAAGCTGTTCATCACAAGTTTGAACGTGCAACGCAGGTTTTGACCACTTATATATTTATGCATGGGACGTGCAATTACAACCATGATACTCGTTTAAGGTTGTGCCGCTTCCGGGGACAGCCGAGTGAAACTTTAACCTGCAAGCAACATTCAGGAATAAGGAGAAGATGAATAAAAAAAGGTGAAAAAAAAAGTTTATGCAACGATTCCATTTGCTCTCATTATCTTTATTATATCGTATAGTTTAAATGCAATTTTGTATTACAGTCATGATATGCAATAATTGTCTCGTTGATAATGAGGTATGTTCAGCTGTCCTAAATATCATCTGGTAGTATGATAATGCCGTTATTAATAGACCAACATTTTTAGTTGCGGGTGGAGCACTGCCGGGCCCGCCGCCAGCCCCCCGCCCGCCTCCGCCCGCTCCTAACCAACACACAACACAAAATTTCTTACACCAGCATATAACACCCTATACATGCCCCATTAGTTCTTGCACGATCAATTTCATTACACACCTTTGCAACACGATATTCATACGTAAAACACCAATGTTCGTTGTAAGAAACTGAAACCTAGGCCTCTGTAATTTGCTGTATAAAACAGAGATGACTCGTCTGCCAAGGCCCACAGCAGCTCACTAAGTCAGGATCTGACCATGCCTTAGTTTTCAGCGCCTTTAGCGGCGCCACTAAGGCAGCAATCTCGACTGAGCATGGCGGTGGGAGGGCGTTTCGCCTTACCACAGGCGCCCTAGTGGATAGGGCACCCTAGCTCTCTCTCAGCATCTGGCCCCAGTACCTGTAAGTAAGTACCTTGTAAGGAGTGCGTATCATTACCTTTTTAGCCACTGCATACATAGATGGTCTAGCCACTTGGGTTGGATTAAAGTTTCACATATGAAGAAACATCGTTATGGTTAAAACGTCCACTCTGATATGGCAAGGAATCTCCAGGTCTAAGGTTGTTAACTTTTCATGTTCCTGGCCCCCTTCTGAGGTTCATTTCTATATCACATAAGTACAAAATGTTTGTAATAGCTATTTTGAACGACAATTTCGATGCAGTCATAAGTGTGTAGTAGTAAACGAAACACTAAAAAAATATGGTATACTAGAGAATCCCTAGGACGGTGTAAAGACCCTTTTACTCAACGCATCCTCGCCCAGGTACCTAACCACCCAGCTCAGGCCGACCCAGTGGGGATCGTCCCTCTGGTGGGCGGCACTGATAACCCGTACCACAGATCACTATATCTCTGGACTGTTTACCCGCCAGTGTTTTGAAATCGCCGTGCTGCATACCGGCCCCAACGGGGAGCGTCAATTTCCTTAGAACGCTCGATGAGGGAAACTGCACTACAGTAATAGTCTCCGTAAGTGTGTTTTTTTTGTTTTGTTATTTCACCGTGCACGTTTTTATTAGTGTGACATAAAAAAGTTGTTACCCATTCAAGCCTTTGTGTTAAAATCAATTGATTACGTGCCGGTTACCTGGCTCGTTCGGTCTTAAGCATTCACATGTGTGGCGTCCTACTATGACCTCCTCCTCGTGAACAAGGAGCTTCCCGTGAACATGTCGAGGTGAACGTACACGTGGGTGGACGACGGGGTGATGCGGAGATTAGCGGGCAGGATGTGGTCGTCGCCGTGAAATTATTCACAGGTTTCTTGAGTCGTGGGAGGATTATGAGTTCGCTGTCTCCCTCACCAAGGACGTATGCTACATATACAGGTGGCTTTGGAAGGAGAAGGCAACGAAGTATGCACTGTTCGGCTACACCAAGCCCAGGCGGCCTTCCAAAAGGTCAGTCATCACCCTTGGGGGAGGAAGACGACCAAGATGGCCACATTGAGCTTGTGCCAACAACACCCTGTTTCTCGAGAAGGTGTACTTCTCAATGTCAGGGGCCTGTTCAATGCTTTTCACATTTAATTACAGCAAGGAAAAGAACAGTTGAAGTTGCATCGCCCAAGCGTAAAATCAGTGCAAGTGTATCTCGCAACCAGAACACAGACAAGAGAAAAAGACTGACTGGTTGGCAGGGGTAGAAGACTAAAAGTTTGAAAGCTGACGTGTTCGTGTTTATTGTTCATTAGTCGTGGTAGCTCACACTCAGGTAAGGCGACTTATGTTGTTGTGGAAAAATTTGCTGTTTTGGAGAAAGCGATGACTCGAGGGCTTGAATGTGAGTGTGAAAGGACTGTGTGACCCATTTCACTGGGTGATCTTTATAGTTCTACTGTTTGTTCACTCTTTCCCTAGTCTCTACCTGCCCATCCCTGTAAACACGGACACGGGGTTTTTTTTACTAGGATTATGACCACGTCACACTCAAAGTGTTGGAATAGGTGTCCAAGATCGCCACAGGAAGGACAGACAGAGCTAAACATTATACAGCCAATATGACACTATTAGACCTGCCCCCCACTCGTGGAGTAAACATTTTTACAAGCGCTATATGCACTCTAGACCGTTCCCCCATTCGCAGAGGTAAAACAATTTTTACAAAGCCTTATATGCACTCTAGACCGCCCCCATTCGTGGAGTAAACATTTTAACAAGCCAATATGCACTCTAGACCTTGACCCATTCGGTGGAGTAAACATTTTACAAGCTATAGCACTCTAGACCTTGCCCCCATCGTTGGAGTAAACATTTTACAAGCCAATATGCCCACTCTAGACCTGCCCCCATTCGTGGACGTAAACATTTGACAAGCCTATATGACAGATCCACCCACATTAGTACCAAAAGGGGGGACTGAATTCGGCTCTCAATAGGTGTCCAAGCGAGCGAAGCGAGCTATGGACAATATGATGATGAGAGGTGTAGTATGGTATAGTTAGTTTATTGTTGTAGTGTGTATCTGATCATTAAAATTTTTTATTATGTAGTGTTTTGCCTTGTCATTAGTGAATTGTTGTGTAGTTTTGTGGGTGGGACTTGTGTGTGTGCTTGGGTGGTGTGTGTGGGTGTGTGTGTGCGAGGGTGGTGTGTGTGGGGGGTGGTGTGGGTGTGGGTGTTTGTATATTATTGTTAAATATTTATCTAATTTATTTAATATAGATATATATATATATAATAGATATGTATATAGATATAATATATATAGATATATATAATATATATATATCGATATATATATATATATATTATATATATATATATAGATATATATATATATAATATAATCTATATATATATATATATATGATATATATTATATATATATATATATATATATAATATATATTATATATAGATATATATATATAGTAATATATTTAGATATATATATATAATATATATATATATTATATTCGACCTTGTTCCAGCAAACAATTTTTCTATTTTTCTAACCTCCCCTGCCACGGTTTTCCACTGCTTTTTGACTGAAAAGTCGAAAATTACAACCATTCTAAGCAAAATGTTAAGGACTTTGCCTCATGAAGCATGAAGTTCTATTCTATACACGTTTTCTGAAACGCCAGTTTCGGAGCATTTTGATGTTTGTTTTCGCCTATTTTTTCACCAATAAATGGGCATAAGCAGGTTAAAGCAAGTAATTAGATGCTCACTGAAACATCAAAATGCATAGAACATTTATGGAAATATTACATGTGATATTTACAGACAAATTTTCAAAAAAAATTAAACTAAATATAATTTATTTCACTCTAGTCACAAATTCACAATGGTTTTAGCATGACATCTAATGGTCTGTTATGTTTGTTGCAGATCTGTTGAAACCTGCTAACAAATCCAGAGATACTTCACAAGATAACTTCACTATGGCAGTAAGCAAGGAGCTCCAAGGACGCAAAGTTGACATCTCAGAACCTCCACCTGCAGTCCAGAGACAAGCGTCACGCCGACCTGCTACTAGATCTGCTACAGAAACCTTCCTGATCGCTACCCATCATCCAGCATCAGTGGCTCCCAGTTACCCACCAACAGACAGGCTTCCAGTACTTCCTCCATCTCCAGAGTTTGCCAGAAAATACAGGGAATCCTAAGCATCAAGACCTCGCCAATGAAACAGTGGAGGCTATCATTCCATTCTGGCAGATGGCTAGGATCAAGACCATGACCAAGTACAATGCAGCGCAGCATTTCATGACACTTCACAAAAAGCACAGAGATCTAGCAAGGAATAAAGGTAGAACAGGTGACCCTGGAGGGAAAAGGAGTGCCTTTGTTCTGGAATTAGATAGCCTGTTCGACATAGGAGCTTCAGATGCCATCAGGAAATAGAGAGAAACCGACTGCTATCAAGGGAGAAAAGGACAAGGACATCAGGTTCTACCAGGATCAGAAGACAGAGAGAAGGCCCACATGTCTGGTCATGACAAGATATTTGAGTCACGGTCCCAGCAGCAAGCAGAGAGGGCTGCAAGACTGCAGCAGAGAGAGGAACAAGATATGAATTTGTCACAAAATTTGTACAATTTTCAGCTGCCACACAGCGAAGGACTGCTGCTGATGTGTCTACCTGGGCTGACCCAACCGACAGTGAAGGGAATGCAGAGGACATGGATTACCAACAACCTCGTCCTGGATGTTCACATCACCAAGACACTGTGACTGTCACATTTCCAGGAGGGTCATGGAGGTGTTGACATCTGCAGTACCGCTGATCGTCTGGGATTGTCTGACAATCAAGTGACAGCCTTAGTCTCTGCTACATTGAAGGCTGGTGAGCTGACCTGGACAAGTTTGTCATCTCAACCTCAACAACGAGACGGAACAGGATGCTGACAAGGTACCACATCAGCCAGGAGTACATGGCAGCATTTAGCGAGGACCCTCCCAAGTATGCTGCTCTCCACTGGGATGGCAAGATGCTGAGAGATGTCCTGGGAAGTGATCCTGGGACCACGTCAGAGATTGGGACNGAATGCATTTCTCCAAAGGCGTGGAGTACCACCCTTCCACCCCGTGTTGGCCCTAGTTGAGTCACCTTGCAGTACGATCAGTGAGTCGGTGGAGTCGTATGTCACCAGATCATGGAGAGCCTGAGCCACCTTGAACGCAGGCTTCTCAGGTGGCACCGGGTCCTCTGGTACAAAGTGCCAAAGGTACCTTCCAAATGGCTCCTCTGTCACTGACACATGCTCCGGCCTGATCAACCTTGGGTGCAGTTTCACATAGCTGTCGGGCACCATCGCCCTGGTCTTGTCCTTCCTCCCATCGTAACCCAATCCAACTATTTTGGTACCCTGGTGCTTCCTCTGGTCAAGGTCCCTGGCCGATGCCATGGCATCCTGCCTGGCCCTCCTCAGCTTGTTAGGATCGCAGACCAGGTACGACATGTCTGGAGAGAGGTGGCCGTCAGCGATAATGTCCTGGAGGAATCCAGAAGCCAAGGTAGCAGCAGCAGTGGGCGGAACGTCGAACCGGATGCTTGGATGCGGAGCTGGACTTCGACCGTACATGTTTGACCGACGTACGCTGTTTTTTTGTGACTTTTGGAGTTTGGTGATAGGACCTTAGACCTTAAACAGTATCCAGCCCTGAAACCACCTACATTGGGTAAATAATAACGTGGAAAATCCAGTTGCCAGGAAAAAGGTTTTTACCCGAAAAACGAGGCGATTTTGTATGAGAATGAGCTTTCCGGCGTCTGGCGGACTTAATGTAGGTCTTACGGCAATATCGAGGGCATACTTCCGATAGTGTTTTTAGCGCTCTACAACTTTGTCATCAGTGAAATTTATCGAATCTCTAACTTAAGTGGCTTTTCTGTGAGCTAAGCTATGTTTTGCATATAAATATAAAAGTCCATTTTTGCATAGCAAGAAGGGCTCAAACCAAAAAGTTGAAGAGGACAAGCCACCTTTAAAATTCAATTTTACATAAGAAAACACCCTGCCAAATTCGAAATAATCTATATTTCACTTTTCATTGGACCTACGGCGTACCCTACTATTTATGTTATTGTTATTATTGATATGACTAATAATTTTGCTGTTATTATTGTTATCATTATTATTATTATTATTACTATTATTGTCATTTTTTCATATTATGGCTATGGGTATTAGTCATATTGTTATTATTATTATCATTATTAGTAGTAGTATTATCATAATTACTATAATTATTATTATTATAATAATAATAATTATTATTATTATCATAGTTATTATAATGATATATTTTTATTATTATCATAAATAATAATATTATTATCTATTATTATTATCTTTATTATTATTAATATTGTTTATTATTATAATTATTAATATTATCATAGTTATTATAATGATAATTATTGTTATTATTATAATATTTTATCATTATTATTATCATTACTATCATCATCATCAGCATCATCATCATTTCTATCATCTCATTATTATCATAATCACTCTTATTATTTTTTACAATGCATTATGCCTTACCGTAGATAACACTAAAGTCGCCAGGACAACGTTTTTGCTTTATTTACAGACGTCTGGTGGCGTTAATACTTACATTTCTACATCCATGATTTCAGAAAAGTTAGAAGGGGCTATCTGGAGAGTCTGTGTCATTTTGTGTCTTCATCCGTGTCATATTATGGCTATAAATGAACAAATTACAAAAATAAAACAGAGTGGTGACGTTGATAACGGGCTACATTAAAGTCGCCATCTAGTGCTTATGTTTAGAGTGTCCTCCCGCCGTCGTCGTCGCCCGAAAAAAGAAACGAGTAGGGAAATTTGAAACCGTATATAGCTACTTGCAGATACAAATCATAAAACAACGCTGAAACAGGGTAGATTATACAGTCATGATATAAACTACTGTGTATCATCTTCAGTGGCACATACAAATCAGTAGTGATGCTATAATTCGTAATATTTGGCGGCTGGCGACATTATTGCAGCTGGTGACTACTGTTATCTACGGTAGCATTATCATTTTAATTATCATTATCATTTTCATTATCGTTATGATTGATAATTTTCATCATTATCATTATCATCATTGCTATCACTACTACTATCATCTAATATACTATAGGAGTAGCCGTGTGTCTGTCTGTCTGTCTGTCTGTCTGTCTGTCTGTCTGTTTTGGTTAGCCGAAACTGTAAATTCAATTTTGATGAGAGTAGGCTCAACAAATTGCAAATAAATCTTAGGGGGTAAGATGCTTGGTCCAATGTCGATTGAATCCTTTTGAAGGGTGGTTTTGGGCTAAAAACACTTTTCAAAGATTAGACTACATGAATACACTCTGCGGGAGAATCTTGCCGCATTTCACTAACTCCGTAGACTCATGGCCCTACCGTTTGTGTGCGTGTGTGTGAGTGTGTGTGTGTGTGTGTGTGTGTGTGTGTGTGTGTGTGTGTGTGCGTGTGTGTGTGTGTGTGCGTGTTTGTGTGTGTGTGTGTGTGTATGCATGTGTGTGTGCCTGCGTGCGTGCGTGTGTGTGTGTGTGTGTGTGTGTCTGTGTGTCTGTGTGCTTGCAGGACAGGCGTGGGGCTGGGTTGAGGCAGGCATGGGGCTGGGGTGAGACAGGTGTGAAGCTGGGGTGAGACAGGCGAGGAGGTGGGATGAGACAGGTGTTAGAGCTGGGGTGAGGCATGCGTGGGGCTGGGGTGAGACAGGCGTGAGGCTGGGGTGAGGCAGGGGTGGGGCTGGGGTGAGACGGGCGGTGGGGCTGGGGTGAGGCAGGTGTGGGGCTGGGGTGAGACAGGCGTGGGCTGGAGTGAGACAGGCGTGAGGCTAGGGTGAGGCACTGAGGCAGGCTACGGTGGTGGTAGGTGGTGTACCCCGAGGAACCAGTGACCAACGACAGCAACAACACGAGTGGAATTGGCACTCACATTGTTGTCTAATATATACTACTACTACAAACATCAATACATGGGTCCGAAGGGCCCACAACACTTGTATACTACTATTACTACAAACATCAATACATGGGTCCGAAGGGCCCACAAGCATTTGTTACTACTATAGGAAGCTAAACACGAAGACCATAATAATTCAAAGATGAAATATGGCCCAAAAATTACATTACCGGAGGGAGGGCACATCATTCATAAGGAAACCAACGCAAACCAAAATAAAGCATAAAAGACAGTAAGGTATCCTTAAACATTAGTAAATTTGTTTAGCAAAGAAATATATTAAAGGAAAAGTACGATGTCACGCTATTGTTACTTTATTTTCTCAATATAATGCAGTGATCATGCCAGCAGCACAAACAAAATTGGCGCGATGCTCTGTGTGATATTCCATCAGCATCTCATATGTTTGAATAACCTTCCTGCAGACTTCTTGATAAATGAAAAGCACTGAAGTGCAAAACCCTCGACGCAGTGTGTTTTATATCAGAAGCTTTATGACGACCAGCTTAGTCAGTGTATGCACAATCTGAAGGTGGTGCTACACCTTGCAGTATAATCTATGCAGAACACAATCCGCTTGCATTGTAAATGAAAAAAATCATAATACCAAAAGGAAATGACTTATGTGTAAAGTTGCCTTTTATTAGAAAGCTAATGATAATAAAGTACCACTGCTGCTACTACTACTACTACTACTAGTCAGTGTATGAACAATCTGAAGGTGGTGTTATACACACATCTTGCAGTATAATGTATGCAGCACAATCCGCTTGCATTGTAAATGAAAACAAATTAATACCAATAGGAAATTATTTATGTGTAAAATTGCCTACTATGCGAAGCTTATGATAATAAAAGTACCACTACTACTACTACTACTACTGGTAGGTGACGCCACCATCAAAGCAAACGGCTTCCACTGAGAAGGCTCTGTAATTATTTACGATTTATTAAGTTCCCTGGAGATCTACTGTGAGAATCATGATCAGAAGAGATCAATGAAGTGTTTCTGCATCATCTGTCATCATTGTTGATGTTAACCTGTGAACATCTGAGCTGTTTTTAAGGTTTATAGAGGATGGCTGCTGGTGTTATGGCCGGACACGAATCGTCACGGTTGCTTGACAGTGCTGCAGCCCTCAACAATTTTGTCTCCCTGACAGTGAGTTGCACTACATTGATAATGTTAATGATGACGTCTTCTTTTTCTATCCGAGTGATGTACTAACAAACTGGAGTGATCATTGTTGAAAAAAAGTAATGAAACTACCTCCCATTTTCTATGCGTTGCAATGACAACCAGTTGGTCCCGTGAAGTTACCGCGCAGTGATTAAAAAAACGGTCAGCATGACTGAATAAGAGTATGGAAATTTATTGCACAAAAATATGTTTAACCACATTCTTACCTTTCAGAAAACCCATGCCTATCTTATCCCGACAAAATACCCCAGCTAGCACTATCTAGGATACTTATCGGTAGATAGGAGGGTTGTTGGGTTGAAGGACTTTATCAATACTGCATGCCCATTGCACTCGGGGTGGCCAGGCCGTGATCAGGCCAAAGGTGAACGGCGGAGTTAATGTGCTTTGGTTTGAAGCGTCAAGGTAGCTATCAGGTTTAATAGACGCGGCGAGATTTTTGCAGTGTTGAATTCAATACGTCCATTGGTTTAACTTATATATACAAGTGGTATATACATTTAGCAAGAGATGTTGCTCTCGGGAGAGTCTGGAGTGTACTAACTCTAATCGCGGGCAGCAGGGTGCCGCCACGAATACCTAGCTACGTATCCACGTATTATAGGTGCGAATATTATGACGGCTGCTTAAAACCCAAAATAGTCTTTCTAATCAAGATGGCAACGGTCAATACCACTGGGAATGTTCATTTATCATCCCAATACTTTTACATAACTTAAATTGCCTTAATTTACCCAACACCATTACAATTTATATATAGTGTAGTGTAGGGGTAGCACGCTCGGTTCACAACAGAGAAGTTCCGGGTTCGATCCCCGGGCGGAGCGGAAACAGTTGGGCTGTTTCCTGAAAACCCGAGCCCCTGTCCACCCAGCAGTGAATGGGTACCGGGTGTTAGCCGGGGTTTGTCACCCGCCCCTCGGGGTGCTGGCTTCGGCCAACACTATAAGCACTAGCAGACAGCTCTCTCTCCTCCAAGGAGGAGAAAGAGCTGTTGGGTACAGTGGAGATCCATCTCAGCTGCGTCGATAACTGACGAAATTCTTAAAAAAAAAAAAAAAAAAAAAAAAAAAAAAAATATATATATTATATATATACACACACACCCTATCTACTCTACCCCTATAGTGAGCGAACAATACCTCCTTCACAAGGGGGGGGGGGGACAAACTACCACTCCTACTAATTGAAAGGGTGGTTGGTGGATAGTTTCTACAACTGGGGGGCCGGCGAATACTTAAGGTCTGCTTCAGGTGACATGACCCCAGGCCATAAATCGCCGGAACACTTGAATAAAAGTTTCGGCACTTATATCTTTAGCTACTTTTAAATTAGCAGCCCTGGTAGAGGTACAAGTGAATAAGCAGACATAAAATTATTGGGAGGAGAGGTTTCTCCTGAAATTATTATATCCCCTGTATAGTCATCACCTGTGACCTCAAATGGTTTTAGGAGCTTTCTATCAGCGGGAAGTTCAAGGGTGAGTGGATAGGTGACTAGTCTGCCTTCATATCTATTATATTTAATGCAAGATTTGAGGTAATTTAACTGCCTGTCTACCATGCTGTATCCAGTCACCCAGTGCGTGACATATCCCACAACAGTATGGCGGACGGGGGAGAGCGGTGGCTTCATCAGACCAAAGTAGCTTTACCAAGTAAACCCACGCGCAAAGGGCGGAGCTTAAGGGCAGCGTCATCGGAGTAGGATCAAGAAAATGGGAAAAAAATACGTGGAGTGGATGAAGAAAACGGAGGGAGGGATGGGAGACTCATATTTTTTTTTTTTTTTTTTTTTACATCACAAGGAACTGGCCAAGGGCACAACAAAAATGGGTAACACAAAGCCAGCTTAGTTGCCAGTCCCTATAAAGAAGACAGTAAGAGAATAACATACAAAAGAGGGGTGAGCCAATTTAGTTCGGGAGGTGTCTTGTTACTCTTCTTTTGAAAGATTTAAGTCATAGGAAGTGAAAAAATAGAAACAGGAAGAGAGTTCCAGAGTTTACCAGTGAAAGGGATGAAGGAGTAAAGATACTGATTAACTCTTGCATTAAGAAGATGGTCAGAATAGGGATGAGAATGAGTAGAAAGTCTTGTGCAGCGAGGCCGCGGGAGGGGGGAGGCATGCAGTTAGCAAGTTCAGAAGAGCAGTGAGCATGAAAATAACGGTAGAAGAGAGCAAGAGAAGCAACATTGCGTCGGTGATTTAAAGATTGAAGACAGTCAGTCAGAGGAGAGGAGTTTGATGAGACGAAAGCTTTGACTCGACCCTGTTTAGGAGAGCTGTATGAGTGGATCCTCCCCAAACATGTGCGACATACTCCATACATGGGCGGATAAGGCCCCTGTAGAGAGCAAGCAATTGGGAGGGAGAAAAAAAAGGACGCAGACGGCACAGGAAACTTACCTTTCTTAGAAGCTGTTTTAGCAAGAGATGAGATGTGAGATTTCCAGTTCAGATTTTAGTAAAGGATAGTCCTAGAATGTTCATTGTAGAAGAAGGAGACAGTTGAGTGTCATTGAAGAAGAGGGATAGTTTTATCTGGTAGGTTTTGTCGAGTAGATAGGTGAAGAAATTGGGTTTTTGAGGCATTGAACAAAACAAGGTTTGCTTTGCCCAATTAGAAATTATAGAAAGATCAGAAGTTAGGCGCTCGGTGGCATCTCTCCGTGAGTCACTTAGTTCCTGTTGAGTTGGACGTTGAAACGACGTTGAAAAATGCAGGGTAGAATCATCAGCGTAGGAGTGGATAGGGCTTTGAGTTAGACTTAGAAGATCATTAATGAATAATAGAAAGAGAGTGGGTGATAGGACAGAACCCTGGGGAACATCACTGGGGAGCACCATATATTCATGTGCTCGCGTTTATTCTACCTAAAGCCCTTCACACATCCCGATTTTTGTACCCCCAGTGCTCCCCGATTTTTGTACCCAACGCAGCGCTATCGTTATCTATAAGCGCGTTTTCGCGGCCGCTCTGGCCCGGTCTGGACTGGGTTAGTCCCGGGCGGCCACTGTTTTTGCGAGGCAGTCTGGAACGGTTTAGCCCAGTCCAGTCCGGTGCAGCCCAGATAGCAGGACCACCTTGGACCAGTGTGGGGAGAACTGGCGCATGTGCACTACAGTCAGCGGGGATGACGACCAGGAGCTTCTCGTGCTGCTGATAAGACATGAAACACCATGATGGCCGACCATAAGACTAAAGTAATTTCACGAAAAATTACAATATTCGCAATTTGCTGAAACATCTTGGGATGTCAACAACACTATATTGCATTTCTGCCCGGAGGACCGCCCACTCGATCCCCCAGCCAATAGGAACGACGAATGGGACGGGGCCAGCCTCGATGTATTTTCGCGACCATCAGTCCACCCTGACCCGGCCCGGACTGGACTGAACCAGGACGGTGAACGTCACGAAAATGCGCTACATGTAGCAGCTTCGTGACACTATCGTGATCGTCGTATGTCTATCGCGACGAGGTGTCATGATAAAAACCATAGTGTGTCACGATAGCCCTAATAATATGCATTATCCGTCACGATAAACACAAGCATGAGTCACGATAGAGCTAATAATGTGTCACGATTGCCCTAGGAAGGAAGGCGTCACGATAACCCTAAGAATACGAGTCT
>JACEEZ010026042.1:46532-76532 GCA_016584305.1 Chionoecetes opilio
AATAAACAATATTACTTGCATTATTGATACCCTTGCAGCTCCAAAAGAAAAGTTTTTGTTTCATGCATGCGGAACTCTGCTTTAAATTCACACATCTGCGCGACTTGGATCGTGTCATGATGATATCTTATTTTTTTCTTCATGTGCCTTCTCGATTTCGAACACTGTTGAGTTGACAGGTATTATTGAAGACGTTTTTTGGAAAGTATGTTAAAGGAAGTTTGTAATATACGCGTAAAGTAGGTGGGAGAGTTGAGGAGAGATACGTACAGTATACGTAGACGCTGGAAGCAAAGAGGAGAGAATGGGAGACCTTAAGGTGAGATGAGAGAGAGAAGAGGAGGGGGCTTGGAGACAGAGAGAGAAGAGAGAGAGAGAGAGAGAAGAGAGAGGAGAGAGAGGAGCAGGAGAGAGGAGGAGGAGAGAGAAGAGAGAGAGAGAGAGAGACGAGCGAGAGAGGAGAGAGAGAGGAGAGAGAGAGAGAGAGAGGAGAGAAGAGAGAGAGAGAGAGAGAGAGAGCAGAGAGAGAGAGAGAGAGAGAGAGAGAGAGAGAGAGAGAGAGAGAGACGCCCCATATGGTGTTTGGGAGTGGCGGACGTCAAGCCCTCAGAATATAATTTTAAAACTTCCTGTACCTAGCTAGAACCGGATTCAGATTGACTTCAAAATTGAATAACTTCTAAATTGGGCTAAGCCTCACCTGTGGTAAAATTGTCAATCGAATTAATTCGTAATTTTTTCCTTGATTCTGCTAACAAAAAAAAACAAAAAAAACCGAACCGATCACATTAACCCTTTAATGGGCTCTTATAGAGCTTGTTTAGAAAAAAAATATTTAATGACCTTTTCTTTTATTTTGATAAGTAAGAAACAACTTTCACTAGGAACGTTTTTTTGAATACATCATAGTTCTTATGTTATGAACCTCCACAATTTTGTTGAGCTGCCCAGTTATGGTTACTTACTCAATATTTTTTATTTATATTTGCAACTAGGAAAACTTAAGAAAACTAAGTTGTTTTTAGGTTTTTCATATCTCCATAAGCTGATGTTGTATTTTTCTTTGTTTTAAGTAATGAAACAACGATATATGGAAATGCAGATTCGTTTTTGGAAGAAAAAAAAATCCTTTTCTTTCACAAAAAATCTATATAAATATTTGTAAATCCAAAAAAACATAATTGAGCATTAAAAAACTATCACTATAAATAAATGAGAAGTCAAATAATTTTGAGGCAACTCCTTATAGTTGATATTGAAAGACGCTGTGTTGATATTGAAAGATCCAACATTTTCGCCAGTAAATATTTTTTTTTTTTTGTCCAAATCAGTACATAACGCAGTTTTGCCTTGGTATTAGAGCAGATCTTGAATGATTCCAGAAGAACATGACCTGCAACAGATTTTGTAACCCCACTTTTGTGGCTAAATTTTCATATACTGTCGTAGTTTTTCTGCTTTTCTACCTTTATAAGGAGCCAGTCTTCATCAATAATATGCTATTTGCTACATTTTGTCTTCTTGCACTCTTCATGAAACATTTCAAACAGTGGCCTCACCTTACTGATTTTATCTTCACTATTCTGAATATCATTATCTGTGAAATGTATGTACCGTTTGAAGAATTTTAATCGCTTAGAACTCATGATATCAGCAACTAGGGAGTAACGCAGCCGCGCACTCCAGTAATCATAAACTGCTGGTAATTTGCATATGCCCATGTAAAGTAGCACTGCAAGACATTTTTGGATTTCGTCTTAATGTGTTTTGATGCTGTTGGACAACTTTTGCAACTTTTTACCCGATCTGAAAATTACCCGATTTCATGATGTTATTTATTTAGTTAACGCTAATTTATGTATGGTTCTAATTCATTTATCAGAAAACGAAATATATCAATGGAAAGCTAATGAAATTCCACTTCCATTGGTATTGTCCATGTAAAAAGTTTTCTCGCAAAATATTAAATGGGAGCTGGAGTTGGTGAATATCAAGTTCATGTATATTTCTTGAGTTTCATAATGGCCTTTCTTTAGTGAGTTTTACGGTTTTTTATTTGATAATATTATAGAACAAGCATTTCCGAAGATAGCAGTATATGTTTTATACTGATAAACATATATTTGGTAGGGGAACATTACCTAGGTTCTGTTGCAGTGTTGTGGCGAGCCGAAAATTCTACCTTACACAAACACGTTGATTCAAATGACGAGAAATTTCATTGCACTTCCACTGGCCAACGGAAATGCCCTTATTACCGAGGTTACCTACCGTACTAGGTAGGAAGACAATGAGAGACGACGAAATGACAATACTTTTAAAACTGGCAGTGTTTCAAGATAGTGAAATATATAATCTCATCACCATTATTACAACTGTCTTCCTTACATCACATGGTTTAGGGAATTCAGCTTAACATCTTCATTACTTGTATATTTCTTGAGCCGTAGAGACGTTAGGTTACGCGTGGTGTGATGACGCCATCTGCCACTCGCCCTGCGTGGAGGAGGCGGCGGAGTGGCGGGAGAAGCTGTCGTCACTGTCGCCTGAGGGCACCATCAGCATGGGAGTGGACACCTCCCTGTTGTTTCTAAACCCCTGCCACAATGATAGGAACACATGGGTAATCTTGATGAAGCAGGGCCTTGCTGCCACACACTTCTCCATGCGTGTGTTTATGTTAGATGCAAGGCCAAGGAAATAGAGATTCCCTTGGCCTTGGTTAGATGTGTCGATGATCGTTACTGTGCGAGTACTAAGAGACTACTACAGCCACTAAGACTGATAATTATAGATAATGGCAATGACAATAATAGTGAAATGATGAAATTAATAATGATAATAACAATAATAATAAGTGAGAACATTTATGAATAATAATAATAATAGTAGGCCTAATAATAACAATGATGCAAATAATAATAATAATGATAATAACAACAATGAATATAAGAATTATGAAATAATGACAAGAATACTGATAATAGCGATGATGATAATGATGAAGATAATATCAATAATAATTATACTACCATTATCATTATTACAACTCTAATCAATATTGCCAAACAGTTTGATTGAGTCTATTGACACAATTATTTAAAGTCTTGTTTATGAGCCAGTACAATTCAGGTAATCTCTGAAACCTTCTACAATTATTTGCTTCACTCCGCAGATTTCATATCATCTCTTTCTGCGGTAAGAAGAAGTGTTAAAACACCAAAAAAATGTCACAGTCAATTAACATGCAATAGTTATTTATAGATCGTATTTAACACTCAATTACTCCTGTTTAGTCTAAACAAAACTTTCAATATTTGTGATGTCAGCAAATGGAATTATCCAGAGATTTGGACAACCTCTCTTAGTAACTTATAATTACATGGAAACTACGTATTGGATAACGAAGAAAACCTTGTTGAGTATCTGTAAGAGGTGTGCAGAGATCGATCACAAGCCAACTTTATAGTCATGAAGTGACAACACTGGTTTCTGTTGCATGGGTAGCTGATGAGTCATATATATATATATATATATATATATATAATATATATATATATATATATATATATTATATATATATATATTATATATATATATATATATATATATATGCTATACGTATAAGATTTGCATGGTGTACGTACGAGGGGACTCACCTGCTCAATGAAGGACACGGGTCGGGGCTTTATCCCCACGAAGCTGATCCCTTCGTCGCCGCCCTCGCCTGCCTGAGCCACTCCTGTGCTTCCATCACTGTCGGGCGTCATGTCTGCAACGTACAAAGATCATAAATTGTACACCTCAGAGAGTAGTGAGTGAACACATTAAGGAGAAAACATAAGTAGGTCAACGTAGGCCTACGCTCAACTAAGGGAAGGAAACAAAAAGTCACAAATAATAAACTTCATATAGCACAGTATCCTGCGTTATTTGATGCTTATCAGATGAACTATTTTTTGTATCTTTACAAGTGTTGAATGCCAGCGTCAGGCTGGCCTGTATTCGTATTGGTGCCAAGGAAGACACGGGACCGAGTCTGTCATGGGGTGCAATTAATAGCATCTGGTCCCCCGGGGAACCGGAAATTTTGTTCATGCCGAATGAAATCTAAGTAGCAACTATATATATATATATATATATATATATATATATATATATATATATATATAATATATATATAAAATATATATATATATATATATATATATTATATAATTATATAAAATATTAATATATATATATTATATATATATAAATATTCGTATCACCGCTCACCACCAGAAACAAAAAATTAGAGTGCAAGCTGAAGAAAGTGTGTGGACATCAAAGTTTACCCTTAACAACACACAAAGGTTCGTGTATGTCCTTCAACGCTCCATGATATATCGCAGCACACACATGATTTGTAAATAGTTTATTTTCCCCGCACTAAGGTTAACACTCACGTAAATTAAAGCTAATATCGTGATGTGCAATATTACATACAATTGGCCTCTTATAAAGAATCTTCCTTTGACCAACGTTAGAGGAAAACAGAAGTCTGGTATGTGTAGGCACATCAAAGTAAGGGAAGATGCATAATAATGTGATTCTAGTTTTGTCTTGCGATCATTCCCTAGTCGATTAAACTTTTGATAATTATATAAAGATCTAAGAAATATCCTCTAACAAGTAACAAGACCTGCGATCTTTCTTTACCAGTGAAAATATGAAAGTGAACTAATGTTAAGTTTGATATCATATGGTAACGTACTTACAAAGATCATCGTTCCAAGCAGTACAGAAATTCAGCTGATCAGGTTATTAGAATACGAAAAAAAAAGTTAGCATCTCAGTGGTCCCTCTTTTCACCGTACAACTATAGATATTGACTCGAGTATCAATAGAGGGCTGGTCCAAAGAGTAGTCTTTGGCTGGTCTTAATTGATTGTTTATGTGAACAGCGCAAAGCATACCTTGAAAAGATAATACCTTGACAAGAGCAGTGGCCGCGATCTTATCTCGACAAACCAATCAAGAATTCATAGCAGTGAAACGGAGGCGCAAAGATGTGTTTGACCACATTGACGTGCCTCGTGATTACTTTCCAACTGTAACTTTTCATTTGTCCTTTTTATGACCAGCGTTATCTGCTGGTAAGTTTCACCATCTATAATAATATAAGCGAAAGTGTGTGTGTCTGTCTGTCTGTGTGTGGTATAGGTGCCGCCCCCAGTGTCCCAATCCCATCATGTGGCACAGTTTTGGAACCGGGTCGACCAGGGGAAGGTTTTAAGCCCACTTATAGGATGATCCGATATATATTTTTTTTTTAGCAGCCTATTAGCGATAATTGTGAAAAAAAAGTGGGTTGCGAGAATTGAGGAAACCTTGATGTAGGGTGATGGGTAATGGGTGAGTGAATGGGTGGGGTGATGGGTAATGGGTGTGGGGTGATGGGTGAGTGAATGGGTGGGGGGTGATGGGTTGGGGGTGATTGGTGAGGGAATAGGTGGGGGGTGATGGGTAATGGGTGAGTGAATGGGTGTGTGGTGATGGGTAATGGGTGAGTGAATGGGTGGGGAGTGATGGGTAATGGGTGAGTGAATGGGTGTGTGGTGATGGGTAATGGGTGAGGGAATAGGTGGGGGATGATGGGTAATGGGTGAGTGAATGGGTGTGTGGTGATGGGTAATGGGTGTGTGGTGATGGGTAATGGGTGAGTGAATGGGTTGGGGGTGATGTGAATGGGTTGGCGTTAATACATACATTTCTACATCCATGATTTCAGGAAAGTTAGAAGGGGCTATCTGGAGAGTCTGTGTTTGGTGGGCCGAAGGCCCACCAATAGCCCTCCGCAGGAGCTAGCCAAAAAGTCCGCCCGGAGGGCGGCTTTGCGGCTAGCCTAATCATATATACGAAAATGGCGGTTGTCGCCCTCTAAGTAATACATAAACGTTTTCTCTCATGTTTCCTAATTTTTCGCGTATGTTCATGATGCAAGTTGTGCCCTTCCCTCATCCTGCTCTACAAGCTACAACAGTCTAGGTGGGGAAAGGACAAACCCTCTAATATCTAAAGCGTGAAAAAGAACATCGTTAGTGATTGGCAGCCATTTCCGTGGCATGACTATTGATTTGGCATTATGACATGTCCACGTGGTGGACTCCGATGGGGCGTCATCGGCGGCAGCTGAGCCACACCCATGTAGTATTGGTATGTAGTGACTAAGGAGACTTCAAATGCTCTGTCATACTTGAAAAGTATAAAATGTTCAATCCCTTAAAGCGACCCCATCCAACTAGTAGTGAAGGGCGAAGTACCAGAAATGAAAAGATGCATAAATCAGAAAGGCAGTTTGAATTTAGAACAGGAAGCTCATGTATGACAAATTTACTAAGTTCTTATGCTAGATTATATTATCAGAGAAAAAAATTACAGGAAAGGGATGGATGAGTGGACGCTGGACAGTATTTATCTGGACTTTTGTAATGTCATTTGATGGAATTTATCACCTACGTATAAAGGCCAATGTGGAAACTGCAATATAAAGGAGGAATTCAATGACATTTGTTGAGATGGATGAAAGATTTTTTAGAGTTAAGGAAAATGAGAACAGTACTAAGAGGGAAATACTTTTCTAGGCAGGAGGTAACAACTGTGGTTCCTCGGGGCTCATGACTGGCACTTATGTTTTTAAAATCTATAGAAATGATATATAGGGCAATGTAGCAGGAGACAGCTATATGACTGTGTTCATTGATGATGCTTAAATACAAAGACCTGTTAACCCCTTGAGTCCCAGAACGTAATTTTCATTGTAATTTGGGTACCATAAGACGATATTAATGAATATAAGCAATATTTTTATAGATATGACCTGTTTGGTATCCTTGTCGACTAACTAATTTGGTATATTCAGTTAGTTTTTGTAATTTTATGGCTAACAAACAGACGATTTTTTATAGCAAAGGAAAGATCTGGGCGTGAAGGGGTTAATGAAGAATGAAGATTGGTATGAGAAATTGCAGGACTTAAATACATTGAGTGACTCGAGTAATAAATGGCAGATGTAGTTTAATACAGATAAGTATTGTGTTACCAAATTTATAAAAAGAAGTGAGAGGACCATAATGGGTGTATAGGTTAGACAAAAACTTGCAAATGGAATCGGAGAAAGAAAAAAATTTGGGTGCAATGATAAATAGGAAACTAACATCAGAGGATCACATAAATGAAAAAAAATGAAAAATATGTATTCATTGTTAGCTAATGTGAGAGTAGTCCTCAAATATAGGTGAAGAGATGATAAGAAAGATTATAATCCACATTGGAATATATGACAGTGGTATATGGAACCCACACTTTAACCCCTTCACGCCCAAATCTTTCCTTTGCTATAAAAATGTGTATGTTGTCGAGCCATAAAATTACGAAAAGTAGCTGAATATACCAAATTAGTTAGTCGACAAGGATACTAAACAGGTCATAGCTATAAAATATTGCTTATATTTACTAAAAAGCGTCTAATGGTAGCCAAATTACAATGGAAATTACGCTCTGGTTCTCAAGTGGTTAATTAAGATACATCATGAGAGTAGAGAAAGCACAAAGAGTAGCAGCACGAAGGGAACCAAGTCTCAGAAGATAAGCATTGAGCAAAGACTGGAAAACTTACGATAACCCAAGCTGGAAGATAAGAGGAAAAGAGGAGACATGATTATGGTATAGAACTGTGTACCAACAGAAAGAAGAAATTAGATATATAAGAGATAGTTATTTACTCGCATTTCAGCAAGGAAACTAAACGTCTAGACTCTAGAGGACATAGCAAGGAACTTAGATAAAGAAGAGGAGATAAGAATGTGCCAAAATACAGTTTTATTAATGAAACAATAGATCGGTGAAGTCCACTATCAAAGGAAGTGTGTGCAAGCAGTGCCACGCAGTATACATCAATTTAACCCCTTGAGGTCCAGAACGTAATTTCCATTGTAATTTGGGTGCCATTAGACGATTTTTAGTGACTATAAGCAATATTTTATAGCTATGACCTGTTTAGTATCCTTTCCACTAACTAATTTGGTATATTCAGTGACTTTTTGTAATTTCATGGCTCGACAACAGACAATTTTATATAGCCAAGGAAAGATCTGGACGTGAAGGGGTTAAAGATAAATATGAACATTTGGTATTAACAGAAGGGATATAACGAGCTTGACATAATCCTTTAGTTATGTAAATCAATACAAAAAAGAGGAAAGAATATAGAAAAAATGCAACTAAGATGGTGCCCGAGTTGAAAGATCTAACCTACGAAGAAAGACACAATTAAAGGAAATGAAGCTGTCAACACTTGAAATAAAGAAGAGAGAGAGAGAGGAGAGAGAGAGAGAGAGGAGAGAGAGGGGGAAGAGAGGAGAGAGAGAGAGAGAGAGAGAGAGAGAGAGAGAGAGAGAGAGAGAAGAGAGAGGAGAGAGAGAGAGAGAGAGAGAGAGAGAAGAGGAGAGAGAGAGAGAGAGAGAGAGAGAGAGAGGAGAGCGAGAGAGAGAGAGAGAGAGAGAGAGAGAGAGAGAGAGAGAGAGAGAGAGAGAGAGAGAGAGAGAGAGAGAGAGAGAGAGAGAGAGAGAAGAGAGGGGAGAGAGGGGAGAGAGAGGAGAGAAGAGAGAGAGAGAGAAAGAAGAAAGAGAAGGAAGAAGAGAGAAGAGAGAAGAGAGAGGAGAAGAGAGAAGAGAGAGAGAGAGAGAGAGAGAGAGAGAGAGTAGACTTAATTACTACATATAAACAGATAAATGACATGGAAGAAATTGAAAGAAAAAAATGGTATTACGAAGAGAAAAAGAGGCTGGATATTTGAGAGGACAAGAAAAAATTAAGAAAATTAAGATGCTTGAATAATACAAAGAAGTATATATAGTTTCCCCATAAAAGTATACATACATGCCTGTAATGAACAGCGGTTCTTAGCCTGGGGGGCGCGGGTAATCACCTTGGAGGGCGTGAGCCAAGAGAGAAAAAGGAAGAACTGTCAAATATTTAACCTGAAGCTCGGCCTTTGCTTTAACCCCTTGAGGCCCATAACATAATTTCCATGGTAATTTGGCTACCATTAGACAAATTTTAGTGAATATAAGCAATATTTTATAGATATAACCTGTTTAGTATCCTTGTCGACTAACTAATTTGGTATATTCAGTTACTTTACGTAATTTTATGGCTCGACAACATACATTTTTTTTATAGCAAAGGAAAGATCTGGGCGTGAAGGGGTTAACATGAAGCTCGCTCGCAAGGGTGAGCGAAGAAAGTCTGTACAGAGAAGCAGGTATTGGGTGAAGACTCTGTGGTGACGCCCTGCCAGGTTTCACTTAGTCTGCAGATTTTTATGCAATAATATTTTTTTTTATTATTATTACTATTATTAGTTATTATTATTAATATTATTAGTATTATATAAACGTGATCAAACTAAATCTGCAGGGTATATTCAAGGTGTTATGGAGTAATTATGTACACAATAAGTGTTAAAAACACGCATTTTTTCAATGTTTTTTCTGATTCAGGATTATTTTGAAATATCTTGGTTGAAGAAGTGAAGGGGGGGTGCATGGAAGCAAGAACTAACTACTAAAAGGGCGTGGTGGTAAAAAGGTTAAGAAACACTGAACTGTAAGAAGCGGTGATGGCGGAAAAAGTAAGCATCAACTTGATATAAGAACATAAGAAAATAAGAATATAAGGAAGCTATACAAGAGGCCGTAAGACCTAGCCGAGGTAGTTCCTGAATGAAACTGAATGGAACATAGATACGGAGACAGGACAAAATGAACCGCCTAAGTACCGCTTAGGCCCTGTATCCATGAATAATACGTGAACGTACAACACAAGCTAATCACAAGGAAGCATATAACATCAGATGAAAGTCATACTTCTGTCTGGTCCTTGAATCACAGTAGCGGTGAAGAAGCCCGCTGATCCCTCGTCTCTGTTGGTGCGCCACACGATGCCCTCCCACACCAGGCCAGCCAGGAACGCGGTGAAGCCCAGGAAGCCAAACACCTGAGTAAAACTAACTCATTTACTGGTTCATTCAGAAAATCATCATGTGGGACAGTCAAAGGCCGGCTCCCACTATGAGGTTACGTGGCCACGAGGTAAAAACACGACTTAACGTGATCCTGACTTTTATGGTAACGCAGGCTAACGTGGGCTGACGAGGCCTCGTTCCTGACGTGGCCAAAAAATGTTGCGTCAGCCCACGTCAGTCACCCTGGACCAGCGACGTGGCAGTTTCGTGGGGTTGACGTGGCTCTGTCTTTGTCTGACGTGGCTGACGAGGCATTAACGTCGCTGACGTGGCAATCAGGCTGACGTGAGTTGAAAAAATTCACGCGTCAACCAACGTTAGGCAATTTTCTCAAACGTGGGTTGACGTGGACCCGTAACCTCATAGTGGGACCCGGGTTTAACACGAGCCAGGATATACAAGATTAGTTTTCATGTTGTCAGCTAACACCAGAAATTCAGAATGACTATTATATACTACACACCGCAGCGGCTCTCAACGTTCTGGCGCCCGATGCCACCTCCAGCATGACGCAGCTCCCCACCATCAGCACCAAGGCATTGGCGCCGTTGTACACCAGGCCCTGCAACAAGTCCATATATCGCTTCCATATGTATTCCCTAATATACAAAAAAATAAAAAAAGCATTGCACTAACATATTAAATTTCTGTTTCATAGTGAACATATGAATATTACACTGATATTTGGTATGGTTAACACATTATCCGGTGATACGTTAAAAACAAAACAAAATATAACCTTGAACCTATCCTTTGTCCATATGGTTCAATGATAAGATAATCTGATGACTAGTATAATGATATTTTAGACTTTTATAGGATTGCTAATCAGAGAGAGAGAGAGAGAGAGAGAGAGAGAGAGAGAGAGAGAGAGAGAGAGAGAGAGAGAGAGAGAGAGAGAGAGAGAGAGAGAGAGAGAGAGAGAGAGAGAGAGAGAGAGAGAGAGAGAGAGAGAGAGAATGCAAAAAGAGTGATTTCTCCTAGGTATGTAAACTAGGTATGCAGTAATAAACGTGAGGCACAGATATACGATAAAAAAAAGAAGTTGTACCTATGTTCTGCAATGAGCAATGAATGAAGACTATAACATTTTAAATCCTTCACACCCAGATCTTTCCTTTGCTATATAAAATCGTCTGTTGTTAGCCATAAAATTACGAAAAGTCACTAAATATACCAAATTAACGAGTGGACAAGGATACTAAACAGGTCATATCTATAAAACATTGCATATATTCACAAAAAATCGTCTAATGGTATCCAAATTACAATGGAAATTACGTTCTGGGCCTCAAGGGGTTAAATAGTTGACAGCCTCTGCACTCACCGCTTTATTCCAGTTGACGTTCCTCTTGAATAAAGCATCGAGGTGCAGTACGCGCACCAACAGCCAACACGCGCAGCTCAGCATACTCATAAACGATACGATGGTGAAGAATGCATGGCGTCCCCGCACCGCCCACCTCACCGTGCCGCTCACCCCCAACATAAAGGCGAAGAAGCTGCAGACCTGTCAACGCACCATAAAGAGAAAACATATATAAATAAGTTACGATGTAATCAGCAAGAAACTCATAGAAAGTGTTTATTTTTTGTTGTTTAAGTCTTGAAGGGCAGTAAGGTTGATTGGTTTTTTCTTTCGTTTGGAATGATGATGGTTTTCTAATATACGTATAGGCATGTAATTGTTTCTTGTTCATTATATCAGTTGAAGTGTTTTTATTTCATTATATACCATAGTAGTTATATTATTGGCATGAGGAACACACACATACACAAAGAGAGAGAGAGAGAGAGAGAGAGAGAGAGAGAGAGAGAGAGAGAGAGAGAGAGAGAGAGAGAGAGAGAGAGAGAGAGAGAGAGAGAGAGAGAGAGAGAGAGAGAGGAGGAGAGAGAGAGAGAGAGAGAGAGAGAGAGAGAGAGAGAGAGAGAGAGAGAGAAATACGAAGGACTCAATCACTGGAATTCTCAAAGATGTCAATATCCGCCGCATAAAAATTGATCACTATCGTTGACGAGGAAGAAACAAAGTATATAACTTCCTCGAATAATTCTTGTAGCCCCGCACGATAGGACTTCGGTATGCCACGAGGGAGGATCACTGTGAAACCCCCTAATTTGTGAAACTATTAATCAATTATTTATTAACCCCTTCACGCCCAGATTTTTCGTTTGCTATAAAAAATTGTATGTTGTCGAGCCATAAAATTACGAAAAGTAACTGAATATACCAAATTAGTTAGTCGACAAGGATAATAAACAGGTCATATTTATAAAATATTGCTAATATTTAACTAAAAAATTGTCTAATGGTAGCCAAATTACAATGGAAGTTACGTTCTGGGTCTCAAGGATTTGAAAGGGTCTGGGTCTCAAGAAAGAATTTCGGGATAACATTTTCACAAAGCTGCATAATATCCAGGATCGAACATTTATCTCTCGGGTTTAAGCTCATGGCCATGCATATACAAGTGCTCGGCGAGAGGCAGCCTCAGTCCGTGAATGGTTAACTACAACAGGGTCTTTAGCTAGCAAATGACCCTGGCTACACCCTGAGCTACAAGGCCTTGCGTGCGTCTCGGAGTGTGGTCTCAGCGTCCATTATGAATCCATTAATTGCTACGCTAATTGCTAAGACGCTACTTACGCCCTGTACCATCTTGCATTAGGGATGCACTTTTTTTTTCTTGACGTATAAATAGACAATTCATTCTTCTATATCAATTTTCATTTTATCTTCTTTTCTGCTGCATTCTTGATAATTTGCTGCCTAGTCTTATATTCAGTGTGGTCATCCTATTCTGACGCATGGCGTGGCTTACATGAGATAAATAATTGTGTTAGTTTTCATCGTACATATCGCTAAAAACGTATGCCTGTCGTAAAGCTTAGAAAAATACTCAGAAAATACTGTAGGCTCCTTTTAAAACTTTCTCTATGTGTCTGCGTGTCGGCAACATTAGGTATACGGGCGTGGCACTTCGCTAAATACATAAGAACATAAGGACATAAGGAAGCTACAAGAGGCCGCGAGACCTACACGTGGTAGTTCCTGATAGGCTACATTTGTACAGCCCCCTTTCATACCGATTCATAAAATTGTCTAGTCTTCTTTTTAAAACTCCCAATTGACTCTGCACTAACTACCTAATAACTGAAACGTTGTTGGATATAATGCACTAATTATTGAATTTCGTTGAGATATTATCTCGTTATCAATATGACAGAAAACCAGAAATATCAATTGCATCTTATCAGGAGTCGCTCTTTGCATCTAGTACATTCGCAGTTCGTGACATTTCGTCATAAAAAAAGAAAAGAAGAGAGAAGAGAGAGAGAGAGAGAGAGAGGAGGAGAGAGAGAGAAGAGAGGAGAGAGAGAAGAGGAAGAGGAGAGAGAGAGAGAGAGAGAGAGAGAGAGAGAGAGAGAGAGAGAGAGAGAGAGAGAGGAGAGAGAGAGAAGAGAGAGAGAGAGAGAGAGAGAGAGAGAGGTAGAACGGAGAGAGAGAGAGAAGAAGAAAGGACAGAGAGTTGCAGAAAGAGTGAGAGAGGGAGGAGAGGATGACAGTAGAGATAACGATATGTAGCTTAACAACGAGACCAGTGAGAAATAACGAAGGCTGCCCAGAGCTTCCAGAGATGAAGCAGCAGTCAGGATGAATCTGGCCGCCTCCGGACGCGTGTCACTGTCTCCCTGATAAGGCATCCTCCGATACAGACAGGAGGGCGTGGTTGCCGTTCTGCTCCTACGTTCACCCCGCCGCCGCGATCATGTGGGATGAGTTTTGGAGTTTATTTATCTATGTCTCTCTCTCTCTTTACACATAATTCGAAGCCACCAACTGGAAAATAATGTTGGCAATATCAGAAGATGCATTACATTAGCAAGTTTATTATTTTCTATAGGTAATCATTCCTACTATACTTAATTAAGAAATCATTAGTAATTAAATAAATCTTTAGTGTATTTCTTCATGTGATTTAATTATTAGAAACTGTTGAATCTGATTTATCTGAAGTGATAACCTGAGATAATTTGCAGGTATTTAGGCTACACTTTGGCCTATATTATTATATTTAAAAGAATGGAAGCCTACTTATTTGGTGGGGAGGGGGGGATACTAGCAATTGTGTTACATAATATTCTAGGGGGGATCTGGACATGTGTTACAAGGCGTGACAAGGGGGAAGGGGGGTTAAAAATGACAAAAAAAAAGTGACGTAAGTTGTGACTGGCCTCTAAAGACATTAATCACAGCTATGAATTAATATAGTTATCTCGTGTATTCCAAATCCTCCTAATTAAGGGTAGCCTATAATTTGTGACGTGTGGTTTAGTGTTTGTCAAGCGGAGTGTTGCTCTTGAACATCCTGGCACCAGCACAGCTATCAGTCACTCACTCCTACTCTAACAACTCAAGCATAATCACACCAAAAACAGTCCAGTACCTTCAAATTAACACACGTCTTAACTATTACGCGCATGTTTAAATTCTTACTTCAAAACTATTAAGCTAATATATTTCTTGCATGACAAGTTATGAGCAGCTGAAGTATTTCCAAGCAATGAGGACAAAATTTAATCTTATCGAATGAACTCACATATGTAGCCAGTGCAGCAGCGGGTACTTAATTCAGACCACACCTGAATGTAATCGAATGAAGAAACACTCTTTACTTGCATCCAATGAACTTTTGTTTTCTATCTAGGCAGCTAATCACGCCCTTCCATCACGAGGTCGTCTCGGATAATGTCGTCCATCACAGACCACATCCGGACAGTGTAGCCACCGCTGGCAAGCATCGTGACAGGGGTACTGCAACATGACTTTCCTTATTACATACATATACGCCAAGGGAAATAATGCTATAATGATCGCAGAAGAAAGATATATTGATAAACAAAGACTTCCACGCTGGCGCAGCGACGGTCCAGGGTGGCGAAGTGCGGCCTCATCTATAGGCAGGGCTGGATTATGATTTAGACCTTGGGGGACCCGGGCCACTTCAGGTTCGGCCGGGAGCCCCTCAACATGAAAATGATGTTAATGTGAAATTATGGAACCATTTATGATTATAATCTCTAAATCAACATTTTTGCCAATTTTTCTCAGTATGTAACCAATTCATCTATATAGTTATTCAAAAGGGGGGCACCCGGGGCAGTGCGGGGCACCCTGTCTCTATTTTCTGATATCTTCACACACACTTTGTTAATTTTTGCAATAATAAATCTTATCTTATAGTCATTACATTCTTTTATAAAGGAAGTCTGGGGGCCCCTCTGGCAGGGGGTCCCGGGGCAATTGTCCCCTTATAAATCCGGGCCTGGTCATAGGTGGTGTGGGAGGCGCCTAGGATGATCTTGACTGCCTGCTTCTGGTTCTTCTCGAGGCTGGGTGGCGGTGAGGCAGGGAGGCAGGCAGGGGAGGCATACGTTAATTTGGGTAGAATGAACATCTTGAATATGGTTGTCAGTTCCGGGGCGGGGACACCAGGCCTAGGTTAATTTCGAGGGATTTCAGGGATTTCAGCCTCCACAGCCTGTGGAGCCTGTATGAGGCAGAGCTCACAACGCTACTGGTGTGCTGCCATGGTCCCAGGTGAGCTTGTCGTCGATGGTGACGCCGAGGAGCTTGGTGGAGTGGACCAGATCGAGGGTGGATATATCAAGTCATAATATATATGCTTGCACTTTTATGGGAAAGTAATCCAAATGAGATAATGTACGTGCGTATAATAAATAATCAATCACTTGAAAATCATTGACCTTTGTGCTGTATGTAAGAAAAATAAAGTTTCGCTTAAGATATTATAATATGAATCAACATCAGTGAGAGACAGTTGCGATCCATTGCTGGAAGTCAGTAATTTTACTACTGTTCATGCGGAAGTTCCCTCTCAAATGATAGAACTTGTTTACGGTTATTGCTGGGGATCATTGACGTCGGATATGCCTAATATGCATGGTAAAGCAGAGTTTGAAATTTGTGATGATATATGGCAATTCCAGCAGAGTAAAACTGAATAACAAAATGGCAATAGATAACTTATTTACACGTGAATACGAATGTTAAGCCGGCCACACACACACACCGGCGCGGCCTGTCCGGCCGACGAAAAGGGGCGCGGCTAGAGGCGGCCGGTGTGTGTGTGGGGGTGTTTTTCATCCAGCGGGGCCTGTCGCAGCGGCCGGATGAAAATCAGTCGGCGCTTGAAAATTCCGTCCGGCGCGGCCTGCCGCCTGCGTGTGTGTGGGTGCCTTCCGGCGCGGCCCGCCCCTCGCTCGGCCAGATAATGACTAATTGTACCAGTAATAATTGTATTTATGATAATATAGGTATTATATATGACGTATTATATATAGTATGACGTATTATATATAGGTATTATACAGTATATGGCTGCACATGCAGCCATCACCAACAAGTCATTTTCGGACAGCGGATTCATGTTGTCACCACGGTGGTCCGACGTGTACTCAATGCAAAGCTTCTTTATGAATCACCATTATACCAGATTGTGTGACTTTATTTACAAGGCATTAAAGGCACATGAATGAATAATAATTAAACTTGTATATATTTGAAAGGATTTGTGCTCTTGCTATACTAACCAATTAACTATTGAATGTGTCATGTGTTTCATGTCATGTTCCATGTGTTGAATGTGTTGTAAGTGTTTCATGTGTCATGTTCTATGTGTTGAATGTGTTGTAAATGTTTCATGTGTCATGTTCTATGTGTTGAATGTGTTGTATGTGTCACGTTTCATGTGTTGAATGTGTTGTATGTGTCATGTTTCATGTATTGTATGTGTCATGTTTCATGTGTTGAATGTGTTGCATGTGTCATGTATTTCATGTGTCATGTTCCATGTGTTGAATGTGTTGTATGTGTCATGTGTTGTATGTGTCATGTTCCATGTGTTGAATGTGTTGTATGTGTCATGTTTCATGTGTTGAATGTGTTGTATGTGTCATGTTCCATGTGTTGAATGTATTGTATGTTGCATGTTCCATGTGTTGAATGTGTTGTATGTGTCATGTACTTTGTGTTTTCTTTTTTGTTTTTGTTTTTGTTTTTATGTTTCAAGTTTTTGTGATGTGTTTCATGTATTTTATATTTTGTTTTTTATGTTATATGTCTTTAAGTGTTTAAACAAAGACAAAAAATGATCTGTATGTGTGTGTTTGTATGCAAGGTACTACATACAAATAGTGTCAGTTAAATTTAGCCTTGTATTTTGCCCTCTATACTTTAAGGAATATTGAATTAATTTCATGTTGGACAAAAAAAAAAAAAACGTTTTCGTATTGTTTCGTTATTGTTACTTACATGTTTTGTATATATATATATTATATATATATATAATTATATATATATATATATATATATATATATATATATATATATATATTATATTTTTTTTTTTTTTTTTTTTTTTTTTTGTCAATAAACTACTAACTACTGTATATTTTCATGAGGCGGTCGGTGTGTGTGTGGGTCTCATCCGGCGAACGATGCCCCGCCACTTTTTGTCGGCCGGACAGGCCGCGCCGGTGTGTGTGGCCGGCTTTAGAGTTATTGAAACGTAACTTTTGTTCCAAAAAAATCTTAAAACTTTTTGCGTTTACTCTGCACGACGATAATTTTCTTTCAGAACTTGGTTTCTTGGACGGAAATGGAGTTCACATTCCTTACACACCCTGCTTCTTCATGTAACTAACTGGTTTGAATGTATGCATGAAATTAAGAAGCCAGGAATGAGACATCCTCAGATTCAATCATCATGCGCCGTTAATATGTGCGTGTGCGTGTGCGTGTGCGTGTTATATATATATATATATATATATATATATAATATATATATATATATATATATATATATATATATATATATATAATAATATAAGCGAAAGTTGTGTCTGTGTGTCTGTGTGTGTGTGTGTGTGTGTGTGTGTGTGTGTGTGTGTGTGTGTGTGTGTGTGTGTGTGTGTGTGTGTGTGTGTGTGGTATAGGTTCCGCCCCCCGTGGCGGAATCCCATCATATACCACATTTTTGGAATCAGGTTGACCAGGGAAAGGTTTTAAGCCCACTTATGAGATGATCTGATCACTTTTTTTTTCTCTTTTTTTAGCAGCCTATTAGCGATAATTGTGAAAAAAAAGTGAGTTGCGAGAATTAGAGAGAACTGCAACTCGAGAAATGCCAGTGGTCGCTGGCAGTTTTAACTCAAAGGTTGGTCTACTGTGTTTTGGCTCAGCGACTAATATTTTTCACAAATTAATTTCGCGATAAATATTGATGCACCGCATCTGAATACCAAAAAATATAGTTCTTCTGTTGTTCTACTAATTATATGGATGACATGCATTACGATGGAACGTTCTATAATAGCAATTTAATGCAAATTACTCGCCTCGAGTAGCAAAGCTTAATAGATTTTTTACATGTATATTGTGGCATGTAAAATTTGGGCGATGTTCACACTGTTTTCTAAGACAGTACTGCTGCGTCTGGCAAACGCTTGTCAAAATACAATAAGCAATGCCTTGGAAAAACGAAGAATAAAGAATGCCGAAATCGGCTTGTTGCTGCGACAATGTAGGTTATAATTGTGGAGGCGACGTGCCGCGGCGGGGAGTGGTGGGCGGGGAGATTGTGGCGGGGAGATTGAATCAAAACATTGCCACTTCACGCGTCGACTCATTGCACTTCTAGGCTTTCTATCTGATTGATACACAATAATAACAGGAAAATATGACTGCCTAGGTATAGATAACTTCTAAACATTCGTTATTGACTATATAATATCATAGAGTAGCATTTACCTCGCCTCCTCAACTATAACCTACTTGGTTATATACAATGTTTTACAGAATCTGGCTTCTATACAATATACATATAGAAGAAATCGTTCTTAATATTATACTTGTGTGTTTTAAGTGCAGTGGAATAAGCCCATATTTTTCTTTCAAGTTGACCAACTTTTCACCAAATTGTGAGTTCAAACTACCAGCGACCACTGGCATTTCGGAGTTGCAGTTCTCTCTAATTGAGGAAACCTTGATGTAGGGTGATGGGTAATGGGTGAGTGAATGGGTGGGGTGATGGGTAATGGGTGTGGGGTGATGGGTGAGTGAATGGGTGGGGGGTGATGGGTGATGGGTGAGGGAATAGATGGGGGGTGATGGGTAATGGGTGAGTGAATGGGTGGGGTGATGGGTAATGGGTGAGTGAATGGGTGGGGGGTGATGGGTAATGGGTGAGTGAATGGGTGGGGTGATGGGTAATGGGTGTGGGGTGATGGGTGAGTGAATGGGTGGGGGGTGATGGGTGATGGGTGAGGGAATAGATGGGGGGTGATGGGTAATGTGTGAGTGAATGGGTGTGTGGTGATGGGTAATGGGTGAGTGAATGGGTGGGGGGTGATGGGTAATGGGTGAGTGAATGGGTGGGGGGTGATGGGTAATGGGTGAGTGAATGGGTTGAGGGTGATGTGAATGGGTTGGCGTTAATACATACATTTCTACATCCATGATTTCAGGAAAGTTAGAAGGGGCTATCTGGAGAGTCTGTGTTTGGTGGGCCTTCGGCCCACCAAACACAGGTGGTGGGGCCCACCAATAGCCCTCCGCAGGAGCTAGCCAAAAAGTCCGCCCGGAGGGCGGCTTTGCGGCTAGTATATATATATATAGTTTATTCATTTACTTATTTAAATATATATGCACACACACAATCATTGCGTATTATAACGCTTCCACAAATCCGTATAAAATTATGATACCTAAGTTGGATGTCTTCCAGCAGCTGGCGCGTGTGTGTGTATGATACCTCGACGAGAAAAGAAAGACGGAAGAATGTACACATACTATTGCTACCAAACTTACCCCAGTTCAGTATTTTGTTCTTTATTTCATCTTAGCTAGAGGGAGAGGGGGGCAGCACCTCGAGTGTTGCTATTGATCTGTCACCGTACGGCTTCTCAGACCTGATATTCTTGTAAACAATGGTACGCACAAGAACCTCAAATATACATGTATTGTAACACCTTGCGAACCGCGCGCTCACTTATGTTACAAACATCCATGTAATTGTAATTTATCGCCAAATTAGAAATAAGGAAAGAAAGCTGTTATGGTTACGGAGTAAGGATTTGGTCAAAGAGGATGGCACAGGGAAGGGCAGCTATTCTTACCTGTCGAGGTGGCAAGAAAGGCCCCTGGCAGCGGCACAAGGCACTGCATACCACCTGCTGCCCTGCCGCGCGCACCACTGTCACCTGCCGCCTTCTTCCTGCTGCCTGCTGTCTGCTGCCTGCACCACACTGCCACGCACAATAACATCCTGTCACTCTTGAACTGGCAATCTGCGTTACTAATGCATGCCGCACACTATCATACAGAAACACTGATTCATCTATAGATTCATTCATCCATGTACATCCATATATATTTACGAGGATAAGAGAGTGTAGCTTACTGATAGCTGGGAGTGTGGGCGTGGTGGTGGTGGCAGCGATCAACACGTGGGAGGCAGCGTGGCCATGGAGGTGAGTGGTTAGCATGCAGCGCGCTTTGTTGTCAACCTGACCCACTGAACCCCTCCCTGCCTTTTAACGCGGACAGGATTGAGGGCACTGTAGTGTTTCCTTTCTTGACGTCCTTTAATATAGATACATCTCTTTTAAATGAAAATGTTCCACAAATAGTCCTTGTCACCTTAACACATCAAACGCAACACGCTCGAATATTTAATTTACAGAGGCACGAACCGAACCCGCGTGCGGTTGTTTGTGCCTACCTCGTCACCTGAAGGTAGGCCTACAAAAGTAGAGAATTTCTACCCGCCTCAACCCGACCTCACTCGGGGGGGCGGGGGGGGGGGGGGGGGGGGGGCGGCGTAACTTTAATCTATCCGGCCAGGGCTTTACGACATATAAAATCAAATAATACAAGTCTATTTAAAGGCAGAAATCGATCCCGCGTAATTGAACGCTCGAATACACACACACACACACACACACACACACACACGCGCGCGCGCTGCACACACACGAGCTATCAACCTGACCATCGCGCTAACCGCGCGATGATCAGGTTGATAGCGTGCTGGTCTCCCACTCTGTGGGTAGATGGTTCGAATCCTCGCGCTCCCGGGGATTTTTCACTGACAAATTCGGGCGGTTACTATCCCCCTTGAGCAAGGGGATGGGGGTGTGTGGTGTGTGATGTCCCAGCATTGCCCAAAGATCGGTAATAATGAGCTCCAAGCTCGCACTGAGAGGGTAAAACTGGCGATCGCGAGTCAGCTCGTGTGGACAAAACCATGGGTGAATAACACACACACACACATATATATATATATATATATATATATATATATATATATATATATATATATATATATATATATATATATATATATGTATGTATGTATGTATGTTTGTATCAATCATTGGGGGCATACGCCGGGGGGCACGTCGCCTCGCCCAGCCTACGACGCCACTCCCGGGTGTCACCTCGCGCGAGTCCCCATGCAGGCTTCCTTCCCACACCAAGCAACTCTCGACAAGAAGCATCGACTTGCCCCAGCCACGAGCCTTGTACGTGGTCGCCCCCTTGGCCTCCTCCATGCCGGATTGTCTCTTACAGATACAACCCGGTGGGAAGGATCGGTTTCAGGGTAGCGTGCCACATGCCCATATTTTGTTGCCCATGCCCAGCCGAAGTTGGCGCTGACGGACTATGCAGGTAATAGGCCTCGATTCAGTCTCACGGTGCAATCGCTGGTTTGACACGTAATCATCCCAGCGATACCCCATGATTCTGCGAAGACACTTATTACCAAAGGCATCGATTCGACTCTTCAAGTCGCTATTTAGTGTCCATGCATGTCTCACAAACATAGAGTTAGATAGAGAAAGATAGGGATCACAAGCGACTTGATGAGCCGGATCTTTGTCCTCCTGCACAGGTACCGACAACGCCAAATACTCCTGTTGAGCGAGTCCATAACACCGTGGGTTATGCCAATCCGCCGTAAGAATTCTTGACGTGACCCGCAATCATTATGGACTGCGCTACCAAGGTATGTAAAACTTTCCAAGATCTCAATGTTTTCGACGCACGCATGAACAGACTGTACTGTTTCATATAGTAAGCCTCCAAACACCTGGACCTTGGTCTTAAACCAGAAGACCTCAAGCCTCAAAGGCTTTGCCCCTTCGTGCAGCGCCTCGGGAGCCATCACCAGGACCTCCAGTGACTCAGCAAAGAAATTACTGCCATCATCGGCAAAAACAAGATCAGTGATCTTGGTGTTGCCGAGAGATGCTCCACAATCACTTTGATCTACAACTTTGCCCAATACCCAGTCCATACATACAAGTGTTGAAAAGTGATGAGGTAAGGACGCACCCTTGCCTCACTCCTGTATTCACAGGAAAGAAGCTGGATACACCTCCCCCCACACTTCACAGCATTCTCAGTCCCAGAGTACAGACCAGTCATCAAACCAATAGTCCTTGCAGAAATCCCGCGAAGTCACAGAAGATGCCAGAGTGACTCACGATGCACTGAGTCAAACGCCTTCTTGAGATCAACATAGGCTGCAAGCATCCCCTGTCGCAACTCATGTCAGCGTTCCACCAGAACACGAACCGCTAGGATACGGTCCGTTGTTGCCTTACCAGGCGTGAACCCAGACTACTGAGGCCTCTGATGCTTCAGCAGATGGCTGCGGATGCGTGTCAGCAATAGATGGGCAAGTACCTTGCCTGGCACGCTGAGCAGTGTAATACCGCGGTAATTGTATTATTGCAGTCCTGACGGTCCCCTTTCCCTTTCCATATAGGGAAGACGAGCCCCCTTTTCCAGTCAGGAGGAATGGTACCTGATTGCCACACGGCAGTCAGGACAGCATGCAACCCTCGAATCATGGCTTCACCCCCAGCTTTGAGGAGTTCCGCACTGATATTACAAACACAAGCTTCCTTTCCATCCCTCAACTTTGCCACATCCTCTCTGACTTCGTCAAGAGAGGCTGCGGTTTCGTCAATAGGAGGATCAGGATCCGCTACCCGTAATCCAGTCGTGTGAAGCTGCCCAATTGGAGGGTCCACCGTGAACAACTGCCCAAAGTAATCAGCACAACGAGCTATCTGCCCATCCATGTCCGACACGAGGCGCCCATCTGCTGCTCGGATAGCACTCGCCCGAGATGGAGACTTGGAACGGAGCTTCTTCAGGGCTCGGTAGGCGGGTCGGAGGAATTTAGCGTTCAAGTGGCCTTCGACATCCTCAGCGAGACTCCTGACATACCTCTCCTTGTCTCTCCCCAGGAGGGTTCTTGTCTGGCGTGACAGAGCCCTGTGCTGGTCCTGGTTCCCAGCAAACCTGGCAGAGCGACTCTCCTCGATATTCTCCAGCATCTCCGTCGAGACAAAACCACGCCTTGACCTCGGGCGCTCCCCAATTCACTCCTTGGCAGCCTGGAGAGTTTCACATGTGAAGGTATCCCACAGTTCTGCAGGGTCCTCGAGGGCACCGATAACATCAAACCGATTTGAGACTGCCATCGCATACTCATGGGCACATCTCAAGTCCTTCAGCTTCTCAAGATGAAACACAGTATGGTTACCTCTTGAGATTCTTCTGGACTCGACATGATCTTCGAAGCTGAAGTGTAGGCTGTGTAGCTATACCAACAACAAGTCTGTGATCAGCTGCAAATAACTCAGCACTCCGATAAGCCCTGCAGTTCTGGAGGATCCTCCAACGAGTACTAACGAGGATGTGGTCGATATCCTAATAGGCAGTCAGACACCTGCCGCCATGGTGAAATACTCCCGGGGAGGTACTTACGGGAGTTGAGGGGGTGCTGCAGACTTATCATTGAAATCTCCCGT
Source organism: Chionoecetes opilio (assembly GCA_016584305.1). Taxonomy (NCBI): domain Eukaryota; kingdom Metazoa; phylum Arthropoda; class Malacostraca; order Decapoda; family Majidae; genus Chionoecetes; species Chionoecetes opilio. The sequence goes on from JACEEZ010026042.1 coordinate 70,513, forward strand.
GTCCTCTCTTTCCATATCCCTTAGTGTCTCAGATACACAAGAGAGTAGCTGCAACCTGCACTCTAAAGACAATTCCTCTTACTACTCACATTACACTACATGCAATTACATCCCTACACTATCTTCACTCAAAATTTTATTATGGCTGTTAATCGCCCTGCCTCGGAGTCCCTAACTGGGGAGGGGACCAGAAATATCCCCATGTCGGACAGTCTTCAAGATGACGACTCGAGGTGTCTTGATACTTCTTCTAGCCTTCATTCCTTAAACTTCTGCAACATTCGCGGTCTTAGATCTAACTTTCTCTCTGTTGAACATCATCTCTCCTCCTCTAAACCTCATCTTCTTTTTCTCACCGAAACCCATTTGTCTGTGAGCACTGACAGCAGACCTTTTTCTGTCTCCTCTTACTGTCTCTATTCTCATTTTCAATCCAAAGCTGGCTGTTGCGTATATGTGCGCAATGACATCACTTGCTCTCGTGCCCACGGCCTTGAATCTTCCGAATTTTCTACTATCTGGCTTCGACTTCAATGTCACTCTCTTACTAAATTTATCTGTGCTGTATATCTCTCACCTAACTCCTCTGACTATGTAAAATTCTTCGACTATTTAACATCAAAAGTGGAGCACATCTCATCTCATTTTCCTTTAGCAGAAATTTCCATTCTTGGGGACTTCAATGTTCACCACCAGCTTTGGCTATCATCTTCTTTCACTGACCAATCTGGTGAACAAGCCTACAACTTTTCTATCCTCCAAGACCTAGAGCAGCTGGTGCAGCACCCTACCCGTATTCCTGACCGCCTTGGAGACACGCCCAACATTCTTGATCTTTTCCTAACTACTAATGTAATGCCCATTATTCGGGAGATGATAGTATGAGAATTATTATTATAAAATTCCCGAGTTATGTCTTGTAAGTAATTCTTTTTTTTCAGTTTCACATATGACTCATCGTATTTCTTTCTTTCCGCCATCTTTTCTCATCAGTTGGCCATCCTAGACGCCATTTTGTTTATCTTCTTTCGTTCTATCACCCGCCATTTCTTTCCTCGGTCTTCCATTCCCCCCCCCGATATGCCGTATGCGAGACACAATCCGTAGGATAATTATTCTGCGATCAGTGATAACTAATGATGTCAGATCTTTTTATCTTTTGCCAGCCATCTGGTCAGACCAAGAAACTCTCCCAGAGTCTTAACGTCTTTCAAAATAATCCCTATCGTTATCGGTTATGGTCATATATGGGCGTTGTAGTAAGGATACACGCTAAAATGAAAGCCCACCAAAGTTCTAAGCAAGACTTCCATACCACCTCACTCTCAAATAGGTGTTCGGACTGTCGACATTACATATAAAACCATCCTTCTTGGATATTAGATTAAAGATATTAAATTCTTCTACATCAAAGTAACCGGTTTGTATTAGGGACGGCCTCTTCGGAGGTACGCGAGCTTTCATTACTTAAATAGTTGTTTCGGGATTATAAGTTTTTCATTTGAGGTCACGGTGAGACTTTCCAAACAAGTTCCCTTTTTGGTGCGGGAAGCCCACGAGGCCAAGAGGAGTCATTGTTCTCTACGCGTCTCTGTAGGTAAGACATCTGCTCCTCACTTCGGTGTTTTTTCTCCCTTAGTATATTATATCTATATATTTCTATATAAATATATAGGTACAGTTCAGTGTCACTAAGGCATAGATGTTCCGCCCATCCTTATAAGTGTTATTAACGAGATTGTTCTCTACGCGTCTCTGTAGGCTGGCTCGTCTTCTCTCTACGGCCACATGGTCTTACTGTAACACACACACAACACTGTCTCGCCATATTCTTTCTCTACTAGATACCTATCTTCCATGTGTGATTTATAAATATTAAGTGGTATGTTACCTAGTGTAGGGCAATTCACTAAATAGAAATTCTAGTGAAGGAGATTTATGCTCATAAGAGCTTTCTCTCATCACTTAGGAAAAATTCCTACGTCAGGGTGTAAAGTCGCATTTCTTATTTCCGAGTAGAGTTTTCTCGGTATAGTGTTAACCCTTATATGCTGAATATGATCTCAAGTGAGAGACTTACCATGTCACTATGAATAAATAGGATATCATTTACAAATATAGTTCTTGTGTTATTATAAAAAACCCAGGTGATTATTCTGAGTTAGGAAAATAATTCCTCACACTTCCAAAAGAGTCCAAGCCTTGTTCGGTATAACCCCTCGTACCAACCACGACTACCAAGATCAATCTAATATTAATATTAATCTAACGTGCCCCGGGAGTAATCATAGTGAAATACTCGCCAGGGCTGGTGGCAGCAAATCCCTTAACCTAAACCTTATTATCCTTTCCCCTTAAGTACATCCCCCTTCTCAGTACTCTCCGCAGTGAGACGTGGTCATACTATAATCATATAGTGAAGTCAGAAGACTAAGTTAAATTCTTCATTCAAGTTGTAATCATTTATCAAATCATCCCCAAATAATATCATTCAAGTAACGTTGACCAGTCATAAAACCCCCATACCAGTGACCCCCAATTTCTGTCAACACACTAACCCTTCTGCTTACTCTGTGAAACTATTCTCTCCGTTGGGTTCCTCCGATCACAATCTTATTTCTGTAACCTGTCCTATCGCTCCGGTACCGTCTTGGGACCCACCTAAGCGGAGGTGCTTCTGGCACTTCAACTCAGCTAAGTGGGAAGACCTAAGGCAGTACTACTCTGATTTTCCATGGAATGATTACTGCTTCCATGTCAAAGACCCATCTCTTTGTACAGAGCGCATAACTGATGTCATAGTCTCTGGCATGGAGGCGTACATTCCACACACTTTCTCTAATCCTAAAGCCCGTCAACCTTGGTTTAACTCTGCTTGTTCTCATGCTGTCCGGGATAGAGAGGTGGCTCACAAACGGTACCGTAAGCATCCATCTCCTGAAACTCATGCCCTTTATATTTCTGCCCGTAATCATGCCAAATCTTTACTTCAACTTACCAAAAACTCTTTCATTCATAGAAAATGTCAAAATCTTTCTGAATCAAATTCCTCTAGTGACTTCTGGCATCTAGCAAATAACATCTCTAACAATTTTTCTTCTTCATCTTTCCCTCCTATGCTTCACCCAGATGGCTTCACAGCTGTCTCATCTACTTCTAAAGCTGAACTCTTCGCTCAAACCTTTGCTAAAAATTCCACTCTGGTTGATGAAGGGCTTGTTCCTCCTTCTCCTCCACCCTCTGACTTTATTATGCCTGTCATTAAGATCCTTCGGAATGATGTTTTCTTTGCCCTTTCTGGCCTAGATCCTCGGAAGGCTTACGGTCCTGACGGAGTCCCTCCTATTGTTCTCAAAAACTGTGCTTCTGTGCTTGCACCTTGCCTGGTCAAACTTTTCCGTCTTTGTCTATCTACTTCCACCTTTCCTTCTTGCTGGAAGTTTGCTCACATCCAACCTGTTCCTAAGAAGGGTGACCGTTCTAATCCTTCAAACTACCGTCCTATAGCTTTGACTTCCTGCCTTTCTAAAGTTTTTGAATCTATACTTAATAAGAAGATTCTTAAGCATCTATCTGCTCACAATCTTCTATCTGATCGTCAGTACGATTTCCGTAAAGGGCGATCTACTGGCGATCTTCTAGCTTTCCTAACTGAATCTTGGTCATCCTCCTTTAGGGGTTTCGGTGAAACTTTTGCTGTTGCCCTTGACATATCAAAAGCTTTCGATAGAGTCTGATACAAATCTTTAATTTCCAAACTACCCTCATTCGGTTTCTATCATTCTCTCTGTAACTTCATCCTAAGTTTCCTTTCAAACCGTTCTATTGCAGCTACTGTAGATGGACATTGTTCTTCTCCTAAATCTATCAATAGTGGTGTTCCCCAGGGTTCTGTCCTATCACCCACTCTCTTTCTATTATTCATTAATGATCTTCTAAGTCTAACTCAAAGCCCTATCCACTTCTACGCTGGTGATTCTACCCTGCATTTTTCAACGTCGTTTATTAGACGTCCAACTCAACAGGAACTAAGTGATTCACGGAGAGATGCCACCGAGCGCCTAACTTCTGATCTTTCTATAATTTCTGATTGGGGTATAGCAAACCTTGTTTTGTTCAATGCCTCAAAAACCCAATTTCTTCACCTATCTACTCGACAAAACCTACCAGATAATTATCCCCTCTTCTTCAATGACACTCAACTGTCTCCTTCTTCTACGCCGCAATGTTTGTAATCCTTTGTAATGAACATTCTAGGACTATCCTTTACTAAAAATCTGAACTAGAAATCTCACATCTCATCTCTTGCTAAAACAGCTTCTAAGAAGTTAGGTGTCCTGTGGCGTCTGCGTCCTTTTTTTTCTCCCTCCCAATTGCTTGCTCTCTACAGGGGCCTTATCCGCCCATGTATGGAGTATGTCTCACATGTTTGGGGAGGATCCACTCATACAGCTCTCCTAAACAGGGTTGAGTCAAAAGCTTTTCGTCACATCAATTCCTCTCCTCTGACTGACTGTCTTCAATCTTTAAATCACCGCCGCAATGTTGCTTCTCTTGCTTTCTTCTACCGTTATTTTCATGCTCACTGCTCTTCTGAACTTGCTAACTGCATGCCTCCCCCCCTCCCGCGGCCTCGCTGCACAAGACTTTCTATTAATTCTCATCCCTATTCTGTCCATCTCCCTAATGCAAGAGTTAATCAGTATCTTTACTCTTTCATCCCTTTCACTGGTAAACTCTGAAACTCTCTTCCTGTTTCTATTTTTTCACTTTCCTATAACTTAAATCTTTTCAAAAGAAGAGTAACAAGACATCTCCCGAACTAAATTGGCTCACCCCTCTTTTTTATTTTATTCTCTTACTGTCTTCTTTATAGGGACTGGCAACTAAGCGGGCTTTGTGTTACCCATTTTTGTTGTGCTCTTGGCCAGTTCTTTGTGATGGAAAAAAACCAAAAACAAAAACAACAACAACAACAACCGTAACTACCCCTCCGGCATTACTAGCCTACCATGTCCAGCGGTGCAGCTCCAGTGGCGTAGCTACGGGGGGCATGGGTGGGCACGTGCGCCCCCCACGAGAAGCCGGTGCCCCCCCAGGTGCCCACCCACTGGCCACGGCTGCCGTGTGGTGTGGGAACCGTGTTCCACTAGATAGGACTGAGGGAGCATGCATGGAGTATTATGAATAATTTCTACTGATGACTTACCCTCGACCTCAAATACAATAAATATTTTTCCTCTGCTTGAAAGAAAGAAACATGCCTCTGAATCGGAGTTAAATGCATATACTTTATATTGATCACTTTTAACACCAACGAACATAACTAAATTACACCAGTTACCCTTACAAATTTTCTATAATGCCTTGTGTTGGTACGTGTCTCCCTCTTGTACGTGTCTTATACGCGTTCTCTGGACCGACATAACAACACAAAGTCAGTGACCGATCATTCGTGGCCTTGTACGGCAGCGACCACTGCCAATGCTTTGTGGGATGAAGTTGAGAGAAACTCAGCAGCTCATGGTTTTGATACTTCAGAGTGTAGAATGTGTAGATCACCAAGGAAACGGAAACTGTCTACACAATGGAGGCGTTTTGGTTAAGGAAAAAAGTACTACATACCGCCAGAATTTTAATTTCCGAATTACTTTTGTGGACCTCGGAGATTGTTCATATACGAGTAAAGGTAAAGATGGGAGCATACGCTAAGCTGCGCGTGGCATGCGGTGCTCATCTCCGTGGCATTAGCCCTTAGAGCCTGTGGTGGGTGAGGACCCGTTACCCCGGGACACAGGGCTAGTCTGACTCCCGGGTTACCACAGTTACCTTCCCCAGGTTACCCCAGGTACCCATTTATCAACCCCGAAAGGGAGGAAGAACAGCTGGGTAGGCTGGTCACCGACTTGCCCTGGCCCGGGATCGAACCAGGGCCCGCAGATTCGTAGCCAGGCACGCTAGCCACTGCACCACGGAGGCGACATATACGAGTGGTTGTTATATATATATATATATATATA
>JACEEZ010026042.1:79032-137379 GCA_016584305.1 Chionoecetes opilio
TCAAGGTACTCTTCAAATCAGTAGTGATGCTATAATTCGTAATATATGGCGCCTGGCGACATTAGGGCAGGTGGCGACTAAAGTGTTATCTACGGGTAACGGTAGCCATCTGTCACAGTGCCAGCAGTGGCGTCACCGTGGGGGGGCTAAGGGGGACTTAGCCCCCCCAAGTCAAGGACTCAGCCCCCCCAAAATTGCTGCTAGTAGCCTGCTACCCAAAAACAATAAAAGGAATATTTATCCAATTTTCCATGCCAGAGCAAAACCTTATTTTTCACACTTATAGAAAAATTGGTTTGATGTTTCATTTAAATGTTGAAATATGTTTGCTAACAAACCTTGAAATTACTAAGTATATTCTACGGGACGGGAGGCAGGTTAACACAGTGGTAGGGCAGGTAAAGGCAGTGGGAGCCAGGGTAAGGCAGTGGGAGGCAGGGTAACACAGGACGGGAGGCAGGTTAACACAGGACGGGAGGCAGGTTAAGGCAGTGGGAGCCAGGGTAAGGCAGTGGGAGGCAGGGTAACACAGGACGGGAGGCAGGTTAACACAGGACGGGAGGCAGGTTAAGGCAGTGGGAGCCAGGGTAAGCCAGTGGGTGGCAGGGTAACACAGGACGGGAGGCAGGTTAACACAGGATGGGAGGCAGGTTAAGGCAGTGGGAACCAGGGTAAGGCAGTGGGTGGCAGGGTAACACAGGACGGGAGGCAGGTTAACACAGGACGGGAGGCAGGTTAAGGCAGTGGGAGCCAGGGTAAGCCAGTGGGTGGCAGGGTAACACAGGACGGGAGGCAGGTTAACACAGGATGGGAGGCAGGTTAAGGCAGTGGGAGCCAGGGTAAGGCAGTGGGTGGCAGGGTAACACAGGACGGGAGGCAGGTTAACACAGGATGGGAGGCAGGTTAAGGCAGTGGGAGCCAGGGTAAGGCAGTGGGAGCCAGGGTAAGGCAGTGGGAGGCAGGGTAACACAGGACGGGAGGCAGGTTAACACAGGATGGGAGGCAGGTTAAGGCAGTGGGTGCCAGGGTAAGGCAGTGGGAGGCAGGGTAACACAGGACGGGAGGCAGGTTAACACAGTGGTAGGCAGGTTAAGGCAGTGGGTGGCAGGGTAACACAGGACGGGAGGCAGGTTAACACAGTGGTAGCCAGGTTAAGGCAGTGGGTGGCAGGGTAACACAGGATGGGAGGCAGGTTAACACAGTGGTAGCCAGGTTAAGGCAGTGGGTGGCAGGGTAACACAGGACGGGAGGCAGGTTAACACAGTGGTAGGCAGGTTAAGGCAGTGGGTGGCAGGGTAACACAGGATGGGAGGCAGGTTAAGGCAGTGGGAGCCAGGGTAAGGCAGTGGGAGGCAGGGTAACACAGGACGGGAGGCAGGTTAACACAGTGGTATGCAGGTTAAGGCAGTGGGTGCCAGGGTAAGGCAGTGGGTGCCAGGGTAAGGCAGTGGAAGGCAGGTTAAATCGGCTTTTAGTTACTATATCATGATTATGTACTTTATTCTGTTTAACTACAGTATCCCATGTACCTGTTTTTGTGCAATAAGGGAAATACCTTGAATATATTGTAAGTTTATATTTATATATTTTTTTCATTATCAAGATAAAACCTTACTGAGAAACAAACCAAAAACATACATTGTGCAATTCTTTTGTAGTTGTTAGTGGAGAGAGAAAAATGGCAATTGTATTATTTTGTATAAACAGAATAAAAATTTTCTTCAAATTATCAAATTTAGTTAATATGGTATGATGCATGGTATAACTATTAATTTATGTGTCATGTAATTAAAGCTTAATTCCACTTTCTTCTCTTTTTTTGGCCTCAAAATTACCCTGGAACTGATTAATTTTCAAAATTACCCCCCAACCCCCCAGCTGGATAGGCTCGCTGCGCTCGCCCATCACCACCCCGGGGCTAAAGCCCCCCCAAATTTTTTTTCATGGTGACGCCACTGAGTGCCAGACTGCCAGTAGTAGCATTGAAGTCGCCCCAGACATGAGTGTGTTCCGAGGAGACTAATATGAAGTTATCTACTTGTAATATCAAGATCAAGATCAGAGAAAGTTTCACAGAGCAAGGTCAAGGTCCTGCAGACAGTCCGCCAGTCCTAGGGCTCTAGAGGTCTCTGCTGATTGATTGTCCAGCAGCGGTGTTTGTGATTGGTTCGTACCTCGCCTCCCTAAACTTTTAACTCGTGTAACGCGTTGTCCTAACCTATAGTTTTGTTTATAACGGGACAATGTTTGTGACAAAGAGAAGAAAGTTACCAGTCAACCAAAAATGCCGCTGCTGGGCAACCAATCAGAGACGCAGGGCGTAACTACTAGCGGACTGTCTGCAGGACCCTTTCACTTTCAAGGCTTCTCTCTCTCTCTCAGAAGTCAGAACGCATTGTCCTTGATCTAGTGGCAGGAAGTGGCTACTTTGGTTACTATCACCTCCATTTTGTTACATTTCTGCCTCTAATAACGGATTGCCGGCGTATCGAAGGCTCAGGAAAGGTAAGGAGAATGTTAACGTAGAAGTTGAAAACAGGTGAGAACAGGTAAATTAATCGGTTATTGAAGGACAGAGGAAAAACTTTGCTAGGCCTATTATAATGTTCATATTTAAGAATATGAACATCTTGAAATTATTTGACATAAACAAATTACAGATTGGAATATATATGCACAAATTAGTTACTGTGGTCATTATATTAACTTGCTCCCTCAACATAACTACCCCACCCGCAACTGTGAACACCTCCGTGTACCACAACATAACCTGACAGTTTTTCAACACTCACTAGCCTACTCTGGTCCCAAGATATGGAATAATATACCCGACTCTGTTAAGACCCTACCAACATTATGTTCATTTAAAAGGCAATACAAAAAGTATTTATTGTCCCAATACTGACAAGATATTTGTTCTAATATTTGTTCTAATATATTTCCAATGATGGTCATGTAGATTTATTATAGTGCCAACAATACATTTTATTAGCATTCTACAAATGAATTTTTGAGCAATTGTCTATGTATTTCTCCTGATTTTTTTTTTTTTTTTTTGTTTACCTTGTTTTTCTCTTTGTTTTCTTTTTTTTCTTCTTCTTTTATGTAATTGCTACTGACGTCCTAGATAAACTTGTTTGTAAACTACAGAGATGCTGCCCGAATAGCCGTATGGCTTCGTATAGGCTGCTTACACAAATTATGTTATATAACTTTATTAACGTATGTATTATGGTAAGCATATTAAAGTGTTTCAAGTGTTTCAAGTGTTTCAAGTGTTTATAAGAACATGGTAAATTTTCGTTATTGGGCAACCACCACTTTTGAGGCTAAAACTTAGTTTTCCTGAGTAGTTCCTGAGTTTTAATGTGTTTTGAATTAAGTTAATTAACTACCGTTAACTAACTAACTTACTTTGAATTAACAAGAACTACCACGTGTTGGTCTCACGGCCTCTTGTAGCTTCCTTATTTTCTTACGTTCTTATGATCTAACTAAACTTGGCACTCGTTTTGGTAAATTTCTAGCGTTTGCCCGTATACTCTCCCCCTTTCCCCAAACAAGCTTAGGGACCTCTGGGAATGCGGGGTTTTCGAGTGGGGAACAATATAATGCGTCGGAAATACGTATTTTTGGAGTTATGGGAGGGAAATCAAAATTCCCTAGATCAAGGGAGATTTACCTAACCTCCTACCGTAGATAACACTAAAGTCGCCAGCTAGGACAACGTTTCTTTTTGATATACAGACGTGTGGTGGCGTTAATACTTACATTTCTACATCCATGATTTCAGGAAAGTTAGAAGGGGCTATCTGGAGAGTCTGTGTCATTTTGTGTCTTCATCTATGTCATAGTATGGCTATAAATGAACAAATTACAAAAATAAAACCGAGTGGCGACATTGTTAACGGGCTACATTAAAGTCGCCATCTAGTGTTTATGTTCTGAGTGTCCTCCCGCTGTCGTCGCCGCCCGAAAAAAAACGAGTAGGGAAATTTGAAACCGTATATACTTGCAGATACAAAACATAAAACAACGCTGAAACAGGGTAGAGTATACAGTCATGATATAAACTACTGTGTATCATCTTTAGTGGCACCAAAGACATTCAACAACAAGATACCTCACTCCGGGGTGCCCTGTGGTGCGCGTGAATCGACCTCCGCCGTGCGACAGGAGTTAACCAGTCTGCTACCGTAGATAACAGTCAAGTCGCCAGTTCAACGTTTCTTTGTTATTTACAGACGTGTGGTGGCGTTAATACTTACATTTGTACATCCATGATTTCAGGAAAGTTAGAAGGGGCTGTCTGGAAAGTCTGTGTCATTTTGTCTTCATCTGTGTCATATTAGGGCTATAAATGAACAAATTACAAAAATAAAACCGAGTGGCGACCTTGCTATACCTACTACAGTAAAGTCGCCAGCTAGTATTTTAACCCAACAATTGAGTCGCCACTCTGGGGAATTCAGGGAAATTAGAGGTAAAGTAAAACAAGTCTATATATATATTACCTGCGGAAGATGCTTGGATATATCAAAATTCCTCTGCCAACGTGAAAGCAAATTCTATTCAAGTTTGAAAGATCTTGCAAGTCTTGTGTCCTGCCGCCCGAAAGATGATGGATGAGCTACTGTCTGTCGTCGCGCGAAGAAAAACGTGAGATGCAAAATGCGCAAGTTATATTTGCAGATACAAAGCATACAACAACGCTGAAACAGGGTAGATTATACAGTCATAATATGAACTACTGTGTAACATCTTCAGTGGCACATAAAAATCAGTAGTGAGGCTATAATTCGTAATATTTGGCGCCTGGCGACATGACTGCAGGTGGCGACTTGACTGTTATCTACGGTAGACCATTCACTTGCTGCATATGACTATCAATGAAAATCATATAGACTATGGTTTATCAGTATATATGATATAATGTTATCTTCGTAAATGTTTGTTCTATAATATTATCAAATAAAAAACAGTAAAACACCCTAAAGAAATGCCATTACGAGACTGAAGAAATATGCATAAACTTCAACTCTTCGCCATTTAAAACTTTGCGAGTCAACATTTACCATGAAACATATCAATAGAAGCGCAATTTTATTAGCTTTCCATTGATATATTTTGTTTTCTGATAAATGAATTAGAACCATGCATAAATTAGCGTTAACTAAATAAATAAAATCATCAATCGGGTAATTTTCCCGATTGATGATCGTTATTTATTTAGTTAACGCTAATTTATGCATGGTGCTAATTAATTTATCAGAAAACGAAATATATAAGTGAATAAATAACATCATCAATCGGGAAAATTACCCGATTGATGATGTTATTTATTTAGTTAACGGTAATGTATGCATGGTTAATTCATTTATCAGAAAACTAAATATATCAATGGAAAGCTAATAAAATTGCGCTTCTATTGATATTGTGACGAAGGAGGGGGGGGGGGCAATCCCCCTTCCACTCTTTAAACTTCGTCACACCACCACTAACGGCTCGGGGCAATGGAAGGAGACGGGAAGGACTGAAGGGAGACACTTAACTGCTGTGCACGGCTTTTATTTCCCCCCACACTACTCTACTATGTACTATAAATATAAGCGAAAGTGTGTGTGTGTGTGTGTCTGTCTGTCCGCGATAGGTGCCGCCCCCTGTGGCGGAATCCCCTCATGTGGCACATTTTTGGAGCCGGGTCGACCAGGGGAAGGTTTTAAGCCCACTTATGAGATGATCCGATCACTTTTTTTTTTTTTTTTTTTTGTGAAAGAATTGCGAGAATTGTGAAAAAAAAAGTGGGTTGCGAGAATTGAGGAAACCTTGATGTAGGGTGATGGGTAATGGGTGAGTGAATGGGTGGGGTGATGGGTAATGGGTGTGGGGTGATGGGTGAGTGAATGGGTGGGGGGTGATGGGGTGATGGGGTGATGGACAAAGGGATGGGGTGATGGACAAAGTTTTGGTGGGCCTTCGGCCCACCAAACACAGGTGGTGGGCCGAAGGCCCACCAATAGCCCTCCGCAGGAGCTAGCCAAAAAGTCCGCCCGGAGGGCGGCTTTGCGGCTAGTGTACTATAAACTGAAAAGCCGACCGGACACCCCTGCCGCCATCTTTTTTCCCCAGCAGGAAAATAACCCCACGGATTGATCAAAGGCCACATTTTTTACCCTAGTTAGTAAAATTCGTAGCGCCTCTCTCTCCTCTCTCTCTCTCTCTCCTCTCTCTTCTCTCTCTCTCTCTCTCTCTCTCTCTCTCTCTCTCTCTCTCTCCTATCAATCTCTCTCTTCCTCTCTCTCTCTCTTTCTCTCTCCCTCTCCCTCTCCCTCTCTCTCTCTCACTCTCTCTCACTCTCCCTCCCTCTCCCCCCTCTCTCTCTCTCTCTCTCTCTCTCTCTCTCTCTCTCTCTCTCTCTCTCTCTCTCTCTCTCTCTCTCTCTCTCTCCCTAGATAGTAAAATTCGTAGCGCCTTCGTCTGTCCTCCCTCCCTACCTCCACACACACACTCTCTCTCTCTCTCTCTCTCTCTCTCTCTCTCTCTCTCTCTCTCTCTCTCTCTCTCTCTCTCTCTCTCTCTCTCACACACACACACACAAACACGCAATATTGGAAATAAAATATATTCGTAAATACATAGATATTATTTCAGCAATATAAGAGAGAGAGAGAGAGAGAGAGAGAGAGAGAGAGAGAGAGAGAGAGAGAGAGAGAGAGAGAGAGAGAGAGAGAGAGAGAGAGAGAGAGAGAGAGAGAGAGAGAGAGGAGATGATTCAGATTCAGATTCAATACTTTTATTAACAATTGAGTTAACATTTGTGAAAAAGACTGTTTCGAGATAACAGTCTTATCTCAGGATACATAATATTAGCTGATGATAGAACAAGTACATTAATACGATGGACAATATTGTTGAGTTTTAGTAAGCTTCACATTTTTGTTTTGTTTTGTTTTGTTCTTCCTTAGATTAATCATCTAATGGCACAGAATTCTGGATGTGCAGTTAGTGTTTGTGGGAGGAGACTAATGAAGTGAATTGCAAGTTCAGCAAGGGTGGGTGTGGGCACAGAACACTGTTGTCTTTGGCGGGTGACGCAGCCACAGTCACGAAGGTAGTGAGCAAGTGTGTGCCCATCCTCAGTAGCGCACAGCCTACAGCGACGCCCTTCCTCCGGCGTGTTGATGCCAATTTCCCATCCATAAGGGTACCCAAGTTTGATCCTGGATCTCACCACCTCGCACAACCGACTTAGAGGACGTTGTGGTGGGAGCAGGCACCCAGCGGCCACATCGGTGTACCACCGAGCACTCGTGCTGCCGCGGCCAGCCTCCTGCTCGTGCACCCTCCGTCTCTGTGCCTCCGCCCGGCGCCTCACAGTCCCCCTCAGCTGTCGGAGGGTCCTGGGAATAACGACAGTCACTGCTTCATTCATGGTCGCCTGCTTGGCCAAGGCGTCTGCTTCCTCATTGCCTGTGATGCCAACATGGGAGGCGACCCATGTGATAGTAACGCTCCTGCCCATGTTGTGAATGGCCTTGATTGCCGCACGAATGGCGTGTGTCAGGTGGGTATTCTCAGTGTCCTGCTTGTTGATGCAAACTATGGCAGTCATGGAGTCCGTGACGATGAGGGTTTTGAGGCTGTGGGCAGTGTGGGCGTGATCCAGAGCCATAGATATGGCTGTCAGTTCAGTTTGCGTGGAGGATGAGAAATCCGAGGTTCGCGCAGAGGCTGTGTGTACGCGGGTGGCAGTGGCGACAGGATCCTCGCCAGGATTTTGCACACAAAGGCTGCGCCTGACCGTCCTTCGGCAGGATCTGTAGATCCGTCGGTGTAGTACACTGCTGCGTATGGCTCCCTGACGCCTTGTATGTTTTGCAGACCTTCCTGCCTCAGTTCCACGGGTAGGCAGTCACGTTTCTTTCGCCGTGGGGGCCTGACAACTGTTGTGATGAGTGTGGCCTCCCACGGGGCCGTGGCGTTACGCTCCAGAGGAATGACGGCAGTATTTATGGCCTCCCAGGCGACACCAGAGTGTTGTAGTGTCTCTATCGCCGTCTTAAGCCACCTGCCTTGATCTCGGTGACCTTCATGATGGTTGTGAAGCTGAGTGTGGACGTCATCGGGATGGTCGGCTCTGATGTATGATTTTATGAGGAAGTTGGCCGTCATAACTTTCAATCTTGCTGTCAATGATGGTACTTGGGTCTCCGCCCTCATGTTTTCAATCTTGGTCCATTTCGGTGCTCCCAAGATGGTCCTCAGCGCCTCATTCTGTATTGTCTCAAGAGATTTCGCATCTGTAGTGGTGATATGTAGGAGAACAGGACTGGCATAATCAACAAGTGAACGTACCAAGGATTTGTATGCGCTCAGGATCACGGTGGATGAGAGAGAGGAGGAGGACGAGATGAGATAAGGATTTGAGCGTCAGATCAGGTCAGCTGCGACCTAGGTCTCTCTCCATCTCTCTCTCTCTCTCTCTTTATCTCTCTCTCTCTCTCTCTCTCTCTCTCTCTCTCTCTCTCTCTCTCTCTCTCTCTCTCTCTCTCTCTCTCTCTCAAACACGTAATATTGGAAATTTATTATATTCGTAAAGATATTATTTCAGCAAGATGAGAGAGAGAGAGAGAGAGAGAGAGAGAGAGAGAGAGAGAGAGAGAGAGAGAGAGAGAGAGAGAGAGAGAGGCCACCACCCCGCCTCCCGAGGTGTTGGGGTGGTGGCTTCCCCCAAAACTAAGCACTGGGATGAATGATAAAATGTATAGCTATTGAGACGGGGCCATACGAGCGTAGCTCAGGCCCTGTATATAATTAAATGAATACAACTAGATAAGACAACAACATAGTTATAATGTATCGATACACATTATCATAATGTAATTGTTAATGTTATATGTAACAGCACACGCACGCACGCACGCACGCACACACACACACACACACACACACACACATGATGGACAGGCGTGAGAGAGGTGGGAAGTGGGGAATGAGAATGAGGAAGGTCTGTTTCTGTCTTTCTCTCTGTATATATATATAATTATATATATATATATATATATATATATATATATATATATATATATAAAATATATATATATATATATATATATATGAGAGAGAGGTTGCAGCTGACCTGATCTGACGCTCAAATCCTTATCTCGTCTCGTCCTCCCTCTCTCTCTCTCTCTCTCTCTCTCTCTCTCTCTCTCTCTCTCTCTCTCTCTCTCTCTCTCTCTCTTTCTTATATTGCTGAAATAATATCTATGTATTTACGAATATATTTTATTTCCAATATTGCGTGTTTGTGTGTGTGAGAGAGAGAGAGAGAGAAAGAGAAAGAGAAAGAGAGAGAGAGAGAGAGAGAGAGAGAGAGAGAGAGAGAGAGAGAGAGAGAGAGAGAGAGAGAGAGAGAGAGAGAGAGAGAGAGAGAGAGGAAGATAGGGAAAGGGAAAGGCGCTACGAATTTTACTAACTAGGGTAAAAAAATGTGGCCTTTGGTCAATCCGGGGGGATATTTTTCCTGCTGGGGAAAAAGATGGCGGCAGGGGTGTCCGGTCGGCTTTTCAGTTTCTTAAAGTAATCGTCCAGACCATTTCATCATTCCTAATTTAATGCAATCAAATCATAGCCATTAACGAGTATATCAACAATACGTCGTCACTTTTTGTATCCAGTCAGCCGTTTTTAAATAATCCGCAATCAAAATCTGCAAATTCCCCGAGTTTTCAAAACACACTCAAGGTTTGCAGACGCTCATGCTCAGGCTCGGTGACGCAGCATCAGGGAGGCTCATCTTCCCGCGCTTGATCAGAGAGGTACGTAAACACAGAGATAAATATAGTAGTACTACTTGAAGATATTTGGGTGTTTCTGATAGATTTGTTTTGCTATATGCCACATGCATGCATCCTTTATGGGTGCAGCAAGACAGCTGTGCCTTTCGAGAAAAGTTTGCACACGGAAAGGAGTGGCGTGTGTAGGAGTGGAGTGGCGGAGTGGCGTGTGGTGATTCACGCCTATAGTGTGTTGGGGCGAACAGTTGTGTTGAGAAACGGTGTGTAGTGAGGGTAGCGATGGACCACCACGACTGTGAGGCTTTGCCTCTTAACAAGACCAAGTAAACCAAGTAAACCAGTTGTGGAGTGGGCGTGGGCGTGCCCTGTGGTGGTGTGGCTGTCACACTTTCTGCCTTCCCGCCCGCATATTTTCCAACTCTTTGCTGTAGTTAATGCTAGTATGTGGTTTCCGAGGAATTACGTTTGACTGTAGCTCCAAAACTAACCATAGGATTTTCTCGAAAGTACCTTCATTGTGATTCCCACACACACATGGTTTAACCTTATTTACCAATCCATGTTTTGGAGAAGTGCCAGGTCCTCCTGCTGAACCTCAGGCTCTGCTAACACCTGTTCATCCACCTCGTACTCGGGCTCAAACATATAGGATCCCATGACAATCTGAGGTTCGTTTTCCTCATAGTATACGCGACCAGCGTCATTTCTTTCGGTGTCAGATTGAGCATCGTACTCTAGATCTGTCACAGCGACAGATTCACTGTCTGACACCGAAGTACAATCGCTCATCATAACATTTGCCGACAGGTGTCAGACAGAGTGTCTGCGGGCGTCCCTGTTCTGACGTCATCAATAACAGTCGTAGCCCTGTTGGAGGGAAGATTTTGTTTTTCGCGCGCTTTTTACAAAAGTCGTGTTTTTACGGAAATATGGCCTGGAAATCAATTATTTTTAGTGGATTAGGTGTTTTGAATGTAGCTACATTCAATATAATTCGGCAAAAAAAATTTGGGTCTGGACGACTACTTTAAGTGTTTGTCGCCTCCGTGGTGTAGTGGCTAGCGTGCCTGGCTACGAATCTGCGGGCCCTATTTCGAATCCGGGCCAGGGCAAGTCAGCGACCAGCCAAAACAGGTGTTGTTCCTTCCTTTCGGGGTCGATAAATGGGTACCTGGGGTAACCTGGGGAAGGTAACTGGGTGTCACACTAGTCCTGTGTCCCGGGGTAACGGGTCCTCACCCACCACAGGCTGTAAGGGCTAATGCCACGGAGATGAGCACCGAATGCCAAACGCAGCTTAGCGTATGCTCCCAGCTTTACTTTTACCTTTTTTAAGTGTTAAGATTTTTTTTTTGGGGGGGGATCTCTTAAATGTATTTGCTATTATTTGCACTTATTTACCCAAATTTAAAAAAAATCGAAAGATGAGAGAATCACATCTTCATTCCTCTTTCCAATGATATATTGTTTATTAAATTCGATACAATAGTGGCGAAGTTATTAAAGGAAAACTGGAAAAAAGCAAGTTTTTCAGTATCGAGGTTTAAAGGCGTGGTTTAAAAAGCCGCGCGCCTTTTACACCTCGAGGCTCAGTGAGTCTGAGCAGATGCTGGTTTGTTTGTTTACTCTCGCAGCCACGCTCTCTATCACTCTTGAAGTGTTACATGACATAGCTGGTATATGGTCCCCACTTTTGCAAAAGGTACTAGTCACAAAAGGGTGCTAGCTGTCAGACGTGCATGGACAGTTTGCTGAACTACAGCCAGCATTCTCTCTCTCTGAGCCACTTTCTGCCTTGATGTCCTCGGCATGGTGGTGGAGGAGGTAGAGAGCGTGAGGTCGATCAATCCTGCGCTGAATAAATGGTAAATGGTCTGGAGGGAGCAGGAATGGTGAAAGGCTGAGAGACGAGCAACGACACCCGGCTTCTCCCTCTACTCCCCCACTACTGAGGCCTTGAGACGACCCTGTCTCACAGAGAGGGACTGAGAGGTGCCAGTTTGCCTATGCCAGTGAATATCGTAAAATCTTCTTTACGGATATTTTTCGGGGGGGGGGGGGAGAAAATCAGCCATAACTTTCATTTTTTCTTCTTTCTTTATAATACTTTGTCACACGCTTGCTGAAGTGTTCAACTACGCATGATAATTTTTTCGAATATTTATATTTTTTTCGGAAATATTCGTGTGACGCTCCCCTTAAATCTCTCAACCGTAATTATATTATCGTTTGATAAGGAAGTTTGTTTTTGTAAGCAGGACTGTCATAACCAGCTTTTTAACACTTTTGTCCATTGTGGCAGTGGCTTGGGAATACTATACAGGGTACTGAATGATGGTGGGTAATTTGTTGTCCTGACTGGTACTTTATAGTGGTGGTGTTAGGCTCCTGTGTTGGTCATTCTCGTAGGCTGGAAACATTGGGTAGGTGTTAAGTTGAGGATGAGGCTGGAGGCCCCACTAACTTGCTTCTGTGTAAACTGCCACCAATGTTACAGGTGCCGAGGTTAAGATTCAGCAGGTCGGCGCCTGACTCCATTCTGCTTCAGTCGTACAGGGACACCGAGCGCACCCCTCGGACATCCTGGCCAGCCTGCACGAGAGCTGCTGCAGGACCAGCCCATGCCTCCTGCTGCAGGTGTGTCTGTATGTTGCATTGAAGGGGTGTAACAACCACTGTGGGACTGTGAGCTCCAGTAAACCTGCCATTACTGGGCACATCCTCCGGCATGCTGGCAAGACAGGGTCGCCTACACTGGTGTGAGAATGTTTGAGTGCCAAGTGCGTGGGATTAGGTTCACCTAGGAAGGCCATCTTCAGCACAAGGTCACCTACACTGGTGTGAGGAACTTGGAGTGCCGGGAGTCTGGGATTTACTCATAAAAGTAATCTTACCAGATACACCCTCACTCACAAAGGTGTGAAAATGTTTGAGTGCCTGGAGTGTGGGAAAAAGTATGCCCAAAAAGGTACTCTTAACAGCCACATCCTCATCCACACTGGTGTGAGAAACTTTGAGTGCCAGCAATGTGGGAAATCTTTTTACCAGAAAAATCATCTTGAGAACCACAAGCTCAAGCACTCTGATGAGAAAAACTTTGAGTGCCAAGAATGTGGGAAAAAATATGTCCATAGAGCTAGTTTTCACAGGCATATTCGCACCCACACCGGAGTGGGAAACTTTGAGTGTCAGGAATGTGGGAAGAAATTTGACCCCAGAAAAAGTGATTTTAAGGCCACAAGCTATCCCTTTGATAGCAAACCTTAGTGCCCAAAAATGGGGAAAAAGTATGCCTATAAAGGTGATCTTAACAGGCACATACTCACCCACACCGGTGTGAAAAACTTTGAGTGCCAAGAATGTGGGAAGAAATTTGACCAGAAAAGTGATCTTAAGGACCACAAGCTCATCCATTCTGATAAGCAAACCTTTGAGTGCCAAGAATGTGGGAAGAAGTTTTACACGAAAAGTAATCTTAAGGACCACAAGCTCAAGCACTCTGATGAGAAAAACTTTGAGTGCCAAGAATGTGGGAAAAAATATGTCCATAGAGCTAGTTTTCACAGGCACATGCGCACCCACACTGGTGTGAAAAACTTTGAGTGTTAGGAATGTGGGAAGAAATTTTCCACGAAATGTAATCTGAAGAGCCACAAGGTCATCCATTCTGATAGGCAAACCTTTGAGTGCGAGTGTGAGAAACTTTAAATGCCTGGAATGTGGGAAAACATTTTATCGAAAAGGCAACCTTAACGAACACAAGCTCACCCACTCTGGTATGAAAAATTTTGAGTCCCCGGAGTGTGGGAAAACATTTACCATGAAAGTTGGTCTGAAATTACACATGATCACTCACACTGTTGAAAGAAACTTTGAGTGCCAAGAATGTGGGAAAAAGTTCAAAACAAAAATTACTCTTGATACACACAGCTACACACACACTGGTGTAAGACACTTTGATTGCGGTGATTGTGGGAAAAAGTTCAAGAGAAAACACATACTTTGGAGACACATACTCTCTTTACACAGGTGGAAAGGAATTCAAATGTGATATTGTGGTAAGTTTCCAAACCAGGGTTGTATGCTAGGCATATCCAAAACATCTGTGAGATGGTGCCCGTGTGGAGGGAAACAGCTGTGTGTATTGTGGTAGGGATCCATTACCAATTGCCAGCTTACAGGGTGTTTTTTCACGGGTTTCCTTATAGGGGTTCTGAATTTTTTGGAGAGAAAATATAGACTGTACGGACCTAGCAAAGCGGTGACTGACTGCTTACCCTTTTGATCTTTCTCTGTCTCTTAAGGCATGTCCAGACTAGCGGCGGCCAGCATCCGTGAATGTTGTCTACACGGCAGAGTCAATGAACGATGCCAGTAGGCTGATTAGGTGCGGTATGATTAACATGGTGCCCATTGCTACTACACTGCATCCTCGTACAACTCAGTTTCATACAACACGATTTTCGTACAACACGGTGCGGGTCTGAGCAACCCACTTCATCCACACAACACTATTCGTATTCATACAACTCCGTAGTGTAAGGATTAGCACGCTCGGCTCACAACCGAGAAGTCCCGGGTTCGATCCCCGGGCGGAGCGAAGACAGACGGGCGGTCTTCTTAAAACCGGGGCCCCTGTCCACCCAGCAGTAAATGGGTACCAGGTGTTAGCCGGGGGTTTGTGACCCGCCTCCCGGGTTGATGGCTTCGGCCAACACTGAGGGATGCCGTTGATAAGGCTATACCCCAAAACAACATCGAATCGGATCAGACGATTACAGGAAGTTTCGACGGAATGCACTTTCGACGGTAGAAAATGGAGGTTTCGACGGCACCGTCGAACTCCGTCGAAACTTCCAATATGTTTATCATAGAGTAAAACCTGAAGGTATTTTGTCATTGAGAGGATTAATATAAAATACATAGTTACAAGATAATTGCCCACCAAAATTAAAGTGAAAAACATATACAGCCAAGATCCCCCTATATCTTCGTTGTTTCCCACCCTAACATGGTAACACCTATCAAACTTACCTTGCCTATCATTAATATTATATTTAATAAAATCAATTAGTGATAAAGACTAATAAACAATGAATAACAGTACTGTTTGTGCGGCTTCATCCTCAGGCTAAGGCAGTGCCCTCCTGATGGTCACAGTTAGACACAAGAAAACGGCACCTCAGTTTGTGGGGAAACCTGGGAATCCTGGACAGACATTTTTTATTTATCATTTATTTATTTACTCTATTCATTATCTATTGTCCTCATCATCATCCTTCAGCACAGGAGGGGTCGTCCCATAAGATTAATTTTAATTTACAGAATTTAAAACAACTGTTTTGTGTTATCTAATAAGAATTTTATTTCATTTAAATTTCATGGTTAAAAAATGTTCAATGATCTGTCACCTTAAAAGTTCTAGGAGTCGAGTCAGAGTCGTAATTTTCTAAATCAGACTCAACACCCTCGGTCATTATCCTTATATTCCTATGTATATACTAGTACGTATACATTAATATCAATTTTATTTGCTAGTGTCATATGTTAAATATTGTTTACAAATACGTATTTTCATTTATATCCATGATATGTTAAATTGCGCATGATGAAAGATCAAAAATACTATGAATGGAATGAATGAGAGGGTTCGACGGCGCTGACTTGGAAGGTTCGACGATGCACTAAGTTGGAAGTTTCGACGGTGTCGTCGATAACGCATTCCGTCGAACCTTCCTGTTACCCAACACGTAACTTGAGTACTTCTTTAGTACTCAGTACCGATCAGTACGTACCTGTTACAAGTATTTCAAATACCATAAGGCATTCAAATCAACTAATCTGTCCTCACACTGTAATGTTTACGTTATGCCTCTGGAACTCAGCAGATTGGCTTCTTCTTCTTCTTCTTGTGACCTTTTCTGCTTAGGATCGCTTTGTTGGTCGTCTGTCAAGATCGAGCTCGAGCTTGGCACATATCTTCCTTCAATGCCCCTCTGCAGCCCTTTCTTTCCCTGCCACCAACAGGGTTGGCGCCGCCAACAGCGCCATCTATCGTCTACTACCGTAGTGTTGATGCATCATTTCCCACCGGGGTGTCACAAACGTATCACAAGCTTTTTTCAGCGGAAATTATCACCCATGGCGAATTCATCAAAAAATTTACTAAAGGCGTATACGAGTACTATTGCATAAAAGTAAAGGCGTATTTTGTGGCCCCCTTGGAAGTAAAATTAACTTTTTTAAATTTCCCCCCGGGGGCCCAATCCAGAAAACACATACCCCGGGTATCTCAGTGTAAGTCGAGATATCCTCTTTCGAAAACTTTTTGGATCAGGGCTACTCTGCCCCAAATCGAGACGTCACAACGCCGACTTTACCCCTCGGTGCAAGTCCGCCAACCCCCCCGGGTGGATCAGCAAGCGACTTACTCCATTTCCGTGACGTCCGGCCAATATTATGGGTAGATTTACACCCCCCCGATGAGGAGGGTGGGAAAAGGGTGTATTCTATAATAAATAAAATGTATTTATTATCCCAAAGACTTTCCCCCGGGGGAAAGGATTAAAAAAAGCCTTTGGTTGGGCGCGGCGTGTTTTTTAAAAATTTTTGGGGAATCAACCCTTGGGTGGGAGGCCGCCTCGCTTGTGGGACTGCCTTCGGTTTTTGTTGTATTTTGTTTTGGGGCAGCACCATTTTTTTAGCCCACTAGGGGAGTCCTGTGACAGAATTGTTGTGGGGCGAGGCGAGCGGGCATCCCCGGTAGATTACTTGTTTCACTAAGTAATTTGGACGTTTTTGAGAATGAAACTTTGTTCTGATCCCTGCCCCTCAGTGACCTTCACTATTTTTAGGTACTCAGGACGCTTGCCCTCTTTCCCCCTAAATGGTAGTTGGTCACTTGACCTTTAATGGTACAGTCCTCGAAGGAAAGGGAAATGCTCCCCACCGGGGGAAAATGTTCCAATTTTTTACGCGGCGAGATTCCTTAAAGCGACATTTACAAGTTTTTTATTAACATAAAGTACCCAATCATATATTTAAACGTTTTCCCCGTGTTTGGAATTAGGGACCGAATATCGGGGGTTATTTTAGTGATTGGGGGGGGGGGGTTTTTTGGGACATGTTACGTAACCAATGTCCATGTATTGTTTTGAAGTGTAGTTTTAAATTTTTTTGGGAAAAACGAAAAACTTGTCCAAATAACGAAATACCTTTATTCTTTCTTTTGCCCCTTTTACAAGTGGAACTCGCCGAAAACTTTAAGTGGGCAAGACTTCTGGGTTGGTGTTTCAGTTATAAGGACGATAACTGGGGGCACACCCCATTACCCAGCGTTTTTCTATATTATTTTTTTTTAGTATACTGTAAGTTTTAAATGCCTCCGCGAACCCTTTTAAAATTAGGGGTATTTTCTGGGTTTTTGCCCATACCCCCCCCTCTCCCCCAAAACAAGCTGGGGACCGGGGGAAATGCAGGAAAATTGAGGGGGGTACAAAAAGCGTCGAAAACCACATAATTTTTGAGTTAGGGAAAATTTAAAAAAAATTCTTAGATTTGGGGGAAAAATTCATTGGATTTTTTTGAGTCCAGAGGTGTGAACCTGCGATCCTCACAAAATGAGACTGAAGTTTGAGAACCCCCCCCCCCCCCCCCCGGCTAGGAGGTTAGGTTGGGAATTTGGTTAGTTAGGTTGGGTTAGGTTAGATTTGGTTGGGGAGGTTTGGTTAGGTTAGGTTGGGTTTTGGTTTCAGTGGGTCAAGCCCCCGCTGGTTTAGGTTTTTTTGGGTTGGGGCAAAATTTCCTAGTATAAGGAAATTACCCTA
Source organism: Chionoecetes opilio (assembly GCA_016584305.1). NCBI lineage: Eukaryota > Metazoa > Arthropoda > Malacostraca > Decapoda > Majidae > Chionoecetes > Chionoecetes opilio. The sequence goes on from JACEEZ010026042.1 coordinate 96,659, forward strand.
ACTAGGGAATTTAACCCCCTAAAAAAACTTTTAAATTACGTGTTTCCGACGCAAATTTGTTCCCCACCCAAAAACCCCGCATTCCCACAGGTGCCCAAACTTGTTGGGGGAAGTGGGGAGGATGGGAAACACTAGTTTTTTCCCAAAATTAATACATATTGTAAAAAATGATATAGTTGTCTTAGACTAATACTCGACAGACACACCTCCCCTTTCAGGGGCCCCCCCAACCAATGGGTTTGGTTTAGGGATATTGTTTGGGGTAAGTTATATTGGTTTGGGTTTAGGTTAGATCTGGTTAGGTTAGGTTAGTTTTGGTTAAAGGTTGGTTTTTATTATGGGTGGGCAACCCCCCCGCTGGTTTAGGTTAATTTTGGTTAGGCAAATTTCTCTAGAAAAAGGGAAATATTTTAGATCTAGGGTTTGTCTCCTCTACACAATTCAAAAATTACGTGCTCCGACGCATTTTTGCTCCCCACCCGAAAACCCCGCTTTTCCCACAGGTCCCAAAAATTTGCGGGGGGTTTAGGGGTGATTTGGGGGCAAACACTAGAAATTTACCGGAAAAACAGTCAGTGTCTCAAAAAATGGGGGGGGGCCCCGCCACTCGTCCTTTTTTACCAAAACATAATTTTTGGGAAAGGGAAAAATCTAGTCGTTTCGAAAATGATGCGAAACCCTCGTATTTTTTCAAAAGTACTAATTTTACCAAGGGAAAAAAACAGTCAGTGCTCAGAAAATGCCCGGCGTCCTCGTCCTTTTTTAAAAAACACAATTTTTAGGAAAAGGAAAATCTAGCAGTTTTTTCAGAAAATGACCGCGCAGTCCCGTTCATTTTTACCGGGTATTTTTCCCCTTAATATCTACAACCTAACATTTCCTTGGCGAGATTCCCCGGGTTGTGTCAGGACGGAATTTCGGTAGACGAAAGTAAGGGACCGTTTTTCATTATCCCTGAAAGATACGATTAGGGCACTCAGAAGTTGCCCTTAACGCCCTTTAATTTTATGATTTTATGATCAACCTTTATGTTGCCCCTTTTTGTCCCTGAAAATTGGTTAAACAGGATGGTGGCCCATTTTTTGCCCTAGAAATATTTATTTAAAATTTAATCAGGATGCTGCGCCTTTTAATTTATTTGCCCCAAATTGTTTTTTTCTGGTCAATCTGTACTGCCCCTGGGAGCTACTCCTTAGGGGGTACCGTTTTATTCGGGCCCCCTAAGTAGCATGCATACCCGCGACAGGGCAGTTTTAACGGCGTTTTCAGAGATTGCGATTTTTTTTTTGGCCTACAATAGGGGGTTTTTTCTAAGGAGTAGTTTTATTTTGCGCAAACCCATAAAAAAAAAAAAAAGGTTACTTTGGGTTAAAGGGTTTGGTTAGGTTTTATTAAAAACCCATAAGGGTTTGGTGGGGTTTTATTTAAAACCTTTAAAGGTTAGTTAGGTTTATTAAAACCTATAAGGTTAGGTGTTTTTTTTTTTTTTTTTTTTTTTTTTTTTTTTTTTTTGCGCAAAATAAAACACTCCCTTTGAACAAGCCTATTGTAGGCCAAAAAAAAAATATCGGTGTCTCTGAAACGACACGAAAAATCGTCCGATGCATTTATAGGCGGCCCATTCAAATGGCGGCCCGAATCAACTGTTCCCCTTGTGTAGGGGGGGAAACACATCGGTTCACAACCGAGAAGTCCCGGGTTCGATCCCCGGGTTTTGGGGCGGAAACAGTTTGGGTGTTTCCCTTAAACCCCAGCCCCCCGTCCACCCAGCAGTGAATGGGTCCGGGTGTTAGCCGGGGGGTTTTTAACCCGCCTCCCGGGGTGTGGCTTCGGCCAACACTATAGCACAGCAGACAGCTCTCTGCTCGGGGTAGTCTGCGAGAAGGGTGTCTGGTTACAGCAAAATCCCTCTCAGCTGCTCAATAACTGACGAAATTTTTAAAATCTCATCAAACCTTTCCTTATCGCTTTAAACCCCGATACCTCGTTTGTTTTGTCCAAAACCCAGATGTCAGCTGGGAATCAGCTGTTAATGTTTTTAAAAATTATTTACCGTGACGCCTTGTGATTGGGATAGATTGAATAGCAATATAAACACTGCTTTATTCGCTTTAGCGAGGTACGCCAATGCATTCGCCAGCAATCAGCGTCTCTGTGGAGATACTCTGGGTACTTTCCTTGGGGCCCGGCGCAAGCCATCTCGGCGGATTACAAAAAGCCTCGGCGCAAAGGGGGGGGGAGGGTTTCGCCGGGGGTAGCATTTACAACCTACTTAACCGCTTGACTTTCACTTTTTTGCTGGATCTGGCCCTGCTTGCCACACAAAAAACGATTGTAGCCTGCCAACCTTCTACGACGGAGCCGAAGGAAAAATTTTCGTACATTCACTGGGAGAGCAGACAGACCTCGCTCTACAACCTTAAAAAAATTTCCAAAGGGCCCCTTCCATTTGTGCCCAAGCTGCATGAACCCGTTCTTTCAGTTAAGGGTTTTGGGTTTTTGGGGGTTTGGGGTTGGGTTCGGTGTCACAAATGGAACGCAAAAACCCCGTTTTTTTTTTCAAACTATCAGCTGGGAGGGGAATTTAAGAGAGAGAGAGAGAGAGAGAAGAAAGGAGAGAGAGGAAAAAAAAAGGGGAGATGGAGAGAAAGAGAGGGAAGAGAGAGCGAGAAAGAAGGGAGAGAGAGAGAGAGAAGAAAGAGAGAGAAAAAGAGAGAAGAGAGAGAGAGAGAGAGAAGAGAAGAGGAAAAACGAGAGAGAAAGAGAGGAGAGATAAGAGAGAGAGAGATAGGAGAGAGATAACGAGAGAAAAAGAGAGAAAACCCCCCAGATAGGGAAAGGGGCAATAGAAAACGGGAAAGAGGGGAAGAGAGGAAACCCCCGGGAAATTTTCGAGGTCGGAAAATGCAGAAAGAGAAATAGGGAAGGCGAAGGATAACGAAAATTACCCAAACACCCCCCCTAAAGTGAAGGAAATTTAGGTTTTTGCGACACTACCGCTTTGGCCCTTTTGGCGCTGGGAACCCTGAAAATCTTTTTCGGAAAAATGGCCGAAAGCGAAAAGGAAAGGCCGGACAAAAGTTTAAGGAAAAATTGGGAAAACTCTTTCCCAGGGAAAAACCCCCCTTTTAAATTTTTTTAAAAATTTTCCCCTTTTTTTTCCCTTTTCCCCCCTTTCCTTCCCCTTTTTCTTTTTTTTTTTTTTTCCCCCTTTTCTCTTTTTGGGGCCGTAAACTGGGGGTTTGTTTTTCCGGGAAAATGGGGGAGGGTTGAAAAACGTTTAATTTTAAGGTTTTTGGTTGGTAACTGGGTTGCATATTGGAAGGGGGAACAAATTTAATTTTCAAAAAATCCTTTTTTTCTCTCACCTCCGCCCTCCTCCCATCCCCCCCTCCCCTCCCTCCCTTTTTTTTCTTTTCCTTTTCTTTTTTGCTTTCCCGGTAAATTAGCTTGTTCGAACATTGAATTTTTTAAAAAAAATTTTCTAAAAGGTTGTTTTATTTTTTTGGGGGTTTGGCCAAAATTCAAATTTTTGTGTTTAATCAAAAAAGGATTAAGAAAACGGGGGATTGGAAAAATTGTTCCCAGATGTCGCTGGAGAACTTTAATATTTGTGACTTCTTACCCGTTAAGAGTCACCTACTCTACTCTTTACTACTCCTTACCTACTCCTAATTAAATACAGTATCCTTTGCATGTCGTGCGCATGTAATGAATGTTGAATTGGATGAGAATTAAAGGAAAACAGGACCATTTACAGGAGGTCTGATAAGATTTTCTCATGCGCGCGATCTGATTGGCCAGGCTCTTGAAAGGACCACCCACACCCAAAAGAGTATATTATTCCCAAGAAAAGTATAATTTTACTCGAGAGAGTGTATCTGGTCTCTTTTCTGTACACGCAAAAGAGTAGAAAATAAGTGGGCGGAGCTTAAATAAGTATAATTCTGCTTTGTAATGTAGTCACAAAATACGCCTTATAAGTTGTACGATATGCCAAAGAACATGGGAACAGAGCAACAGAAAGACCAACGCCTACCGAGAAAATCGGTAGGTTTTACTTTGATTTTACTACTGGTAGAAAATCTGTTTATTTATATTTTTTTTTTCTTAGAAATTTATTTCCAAACTTTCTCCCACCATTAGAATTAAGGTAAGGGACTAAGATGAGTGTATGTAATTACTATAGGCGTATTTTGTGACGACATTACAAAGCAGAATTATACTTATTTAAGCTCCGCCCCAGCTTGCCATCACAAAATACGATTGTAGCGCTGCCAAAGCGCTTTCTAGATGTTGCCGGGCGTAAAAGTGTCGTACACTTCATTCTCCGGCACTCAAGGGCGCCTCCCTCCCTCCGTCAGCAGTTTCGGCACTCAAGGGCGCCTCCCTCCATCCCTCCTCCCTCCGTCAGCAGTTCCGGCACTCAAGCTAGGGCGCCTCCCTCCATCCCTCCGTCAGCAGTTCCGGCACTCAAGGGCGCCTCCCTCCATCCCTCCTCCCTCCGTCAGCAGTTCCGGCACTCAAGGGCGCCTCCCTTCATCCCTCCTCCCTCCGTCAGCAGTTCCGGCACTCAAGCTAGGGCGCCTCCCTCCATCCCTCCGTCAGCAGTTCCGGCACTCAAGGGCGCCTCCCTCCATCCCTCCTCCCTCCGTCAGCAGTTCCGGCACTCAAGGGCGCCTCCCTCCATCCCATCCTCCCTGTGTCAGCAGTTCCAGCCCATGGCTAGGTGCCTCAAATAACAGTAGTGTTCGTATCTATTATGTACATTTTTTTGTTGACATTCCTGTGTAAGTTATGACAAATGTACCAGTTACATTGCATTTTTTAAGTAATTATAACTATTACTAAAGAGATTGTTTATTGTTTTAGTGTATTATGGCCAAAATACAAAAGTTTTATCGTGCGTGACACAAGTCTTAACAAAGATTCGGACGCACTGAAAGATTCGCGGGATTGGAAAAATTGTTCCTAGATGTCGCTGGAGAATTTTAATATTTGTGACTTCTTACCTGTTAAGAGTCACCTACTCTACTCCTTACTACTCCTTACCTACTCCTAATTAAATACAGTATCCTTTGCATGTCGTGCGCATGTAATGAATGTTGAATTGGATGAGAATTAAAGGAAAACAGAAACATTTACGGGAGGAGGTCTGATAAGATTTTCTCATGCGCGCGATCTGATTGGCCAGGCTCTTGAAAGGACCACCCACACTCAAAAGAGTATATTATTCCCAAGAAAAGTATAATTTTACTCGAGAGAGTGTATCTGGTCCCTTTTCTGTACACGCAAAAGAGTAGAAAGTAAGTGGGCGGAGCTTAAATAAGTATAATTCTGCTTTGTAATGTAGTCACAAAATACGCTTAAATATTGATTATTGTAAAGGCAATGTATGTATTGCAATGTGTTAATATGGGGGAAAAAGTACAACATTTTGGAGGTGTCCACCATGGTTGCAGGCCAACTCGGCCCATTGCCGACTCGGCCCATGACTAAGTCGGCCCACTCATACCAACTCGGCCCATTGTGTGTACCAACTCGGCCCGGAAACACTTGCTAAGACATGAAATATATTTATTATTTTCATACGCAGTAATTTTTGTACTGATAGAAAACATGTGCTAAAACTTATGAAACATATATTTATTTTATGATTGTCGCCAACTGTAACCTGTTTATTTTTCACTAAACTTGAGGACAAGCATTGAATGCGAGATCGAAGTATCGAAACTTGACAACTGATGTTTTGTTCGCTGTTAAAGGTTCGCTAAACTTGAGGACAAGCATTGAATGCGAGATCGAAGTATCGAAACTTGACATTTGTATTTTTGTTGATTTGAACGTTCACAAGAAGTTCAAAAGTTTTTTTGGGGTTTAAATGAGAATCGAAGCATGCTCAAAAATGGCCCTTGCGGGCCTGCTGTTATTAAAAAATGGCCCAGTTGGTTCCCCGGGTAGCCGGTTGGTATCGAAAAAGGGGGCGAGTTGGGGAATGGCCGAGTTGGACAAACCGCCACCTGTACATTATAACAGGGGTTTCTTATTCGTACAAAACGATTTCGACAACACGGCGGTTTTATCCCCCATAATCCCCGTTTTGTATGGGGAGCAGGTAGAAAAAGTATTGTGTAGCAAAATTGGTTGTGTATAAAGTTCCTGATGTGAACCATTTACAACGAATGATAATGGGGAAGCCTCTAGGGACTCCTGTTAACTTAGTCGGGCAGCTTTGTCTCCTCAACCACCGTCACTGCCGGGTGATTTCGCTTAACGTCAGGATCGGCTTTTTTTGATGGTTGCTCGTCAAAGTGCCCGATGACGGTATGCCTGCCGATCAGGCCCGCCATTCTGGACTCCTTAAATTTCCTTCTCTCCACAGGGACTGAATTGACTTGCCCTTTTTTTGTTTTGTCCACCCCTGGCTGCCATTATCTTTGTTCTGTGTGTGTTTGTTTGTTTGGTTATCGCGCATGCTAGAAATAATTGGGGGTGGATTTTTTAGCCTTTCCCTAAATATTTGAAGCGTATCAAAGGAAATCACGTATCACGACGGGGCAGAAGAAAGGGGAGTCATTTCCCTCAGTTTCCAATGGTTGCTGCCAGTGGAGGTTGCATCTCCCGCGACTCTGTTTTCTCGGGTTTTATCACTACAATGCAGGAAAATTTCCTTTGACTTTTTTTGGGGGTTTTCCTTTGAGAAGTAGGGTTATATCGTCAGGTTTGGTTAGGTTTAGCGTAGGTTAAATTTTTGAGGGGTTATGAACCAGTTAAATATACATACTACCCCCCTCACTCAAAATCGCTTTCCCCATTCCCCCAAACTTGTTGGCAAAGGGGGAAAAAGAAAGTTTAATTGGGAGTATTGGTTGAAACTGCATATTTTTTTACGCATATATTTATCCGATTTCACGACTGACGTTGACTGCCTATTAAAAAAAAGAGCAGAAAGGCTCGGGAACGTTTGGCCCCCTATAAGTCGAAATTTATGTTTTTTTCGTATTTAAATTTCTTATTTATTTTTTCATAATTTGGATGTTTTTTTGATTAATATTTGCCAACATAAGTTTTCCGTAAATTCCGACTTTGGAGTTTTTACTGGGTTCCTCTTCTTTTCTTTACTAATATGCTTAAAGTAAAACAAATTATTTCAGATTTCTTTTGTTGAGAAATTACTTTTTGTATTGTTGTTCAAAAAAAAACTCACTTAGTCAAATTTTCAAAAAATTATCTGAGTTTTTGGGGAAAGTTATAAAAGGGAAATGTAGCTAGTACCGGGAAACAAAGTTAATATTTAAATGAAACCCTAGTTTTTTTATATATTTTTTACTTCCTAGGATTTCAGTTGGTCATAATTTTTTTCTAGCACTAAAATATTTCAGTGGAAGGACCCACCCCTTTTTCCACATTATCTGTATCGTTCTTATTGTACGAGTTGATAATGTTGTTTACTTACACTTAATGTCGTTTGCATAAAAAACCCAATCAGTTGCTTACAGTCTTTCTCCTTGATATACGTGTAACCATAAACCTGTTGTTGTCCGTCGTGTGCAGCAAGCAACATGTTCGGGGCATCATCGTTTTGATTGAACAACTGAACATTGAAAAATCTTCTCAGAAGACGGTAGCAGCAACATACAGGCTATATGTATTCTTTGCACATTTCTTTGGGTCATACTGCAACAGCCCTCCTTAACTAATAAAGACACCTAACTTGAGACTACTTAACTCCAAAAAATGTTCAATGCCAAACTCTATCACCACTCTTGTTCTTGGTTTCCTTTTGAACTACAAATATCCTAAACCCCTCGGCTATCACCCCTTATTGGCCCGCTATGGGCAGCTAGGGTCGGACGTGATAGCTCAACAATAAAACAAATGGTAAAAATTTTTAAATTTGGCGCCGGGATCCCAGATTAACACATTTTTTAAAAAACTATTTTCGGGTCTTTACCCAGTTTTTTTCTGAGGCTTGTGTGTAGTGTTATCATTTATGACCACCACAACCAGGCTGTAACTCATCCAGGATGTCTTCAATTGTTGCACTACCTCCAGAGCCTACCATCCGAGCACCATAGCACCTATTGGCCAATATGAAAAAAAAAGGAAAAAAAAAGTGCGTGATAGCTGTAAAGTTTTTTTGCGCCGACTGTACTTAGCTTCTGTACTTGGGGCTGCAACTTTATTGAGGACTTAGGGCTTTTTTTACGGATAGTAAAAGTCACCAGGGGGAAGAAAACAGTGAGAGATTCTTTGCATAACCCACTAGCTCAAACTATTTGCATCAAAATCGTAAGGGAAAAACGTAATCATTAATGAGGCTACACGGGTTTTTTTTCTATTTTTTTTTCGATACTTTTTTCTTTTCGGCCTTTTGCTTGTGAAGTATAAACTTTGCTGTTTTCCACCTCTGTCCATGTCAAGTTCACTCCCCAGTGGTTGGTGGGGAGAAAAATAGAACAGTACAGACCCTTTCCCAGTTTTTGCCATTGCTTTTTTCCCGGGGCTGCGCGAAACTCGGGTATTGAAAAACTGTAAAAAAGCTTATTTGTCTGGGTTTTTTTTTTTTTTTTTTTTTTTTTTTTTTTTTTTTTGGGTTGTGTGGTGTGTGCCTACAGCGGGGCCCTTACGCTTAACCTCCGGGTGGGTGGGAGGCCCCCAGAGGTTAACTTGAGGGGTTGTACCTACCGAATTTTTTCAGCTTTTAAGACCCCTTTTTCCCCCCAAAAAATACCGAAAAAAGCCGCAAGCCCCCGTCCCCCGCGTGAAAGGGTACTGGGTTTAGGGGTTTTTTGACCCGCCTCCCGGGTGGTGGGTTCGGCCAAAAATACGTAGAGAAGAGGAGGGGGGAGAGGGGGCTTGAGAGAGCTTGGGGGAGTCACCAGCGGATGCTGTTTTTTGGGCTGATGATGACTTGAACAATTTGTCAGCTGTGGTTGTGTGCCGTGTTTTTACAGCAATAAAACTGCACAATGCCTTTCCCTTTCGATTTTCCCGTCCCCCCGGTACCTCCAGAAACCCCATACCACACACGTCGGTTATCACTTATAAAAGGGGTATTTTTTTGGAAAAAAGTAAGGAACGGGGGGGGGTAAGGTAAGGTGCTACTTATTTCTTTGCGTTACCATTATGCGACACCGGGTGCTCTTGTAAGAAAAAAAAAAAAGGAAAAAAAAAAGCAAAAAATACAACAAACTATACTAACTTTATAACTAAAATTTTTTTATTATAATATAATAGTATATAAAAACATACTACATATATTAAATATTATTTCAATTAAAAAGTATGTAAACTATACTAAAAAGCAGGAGGAGAAAATGTGTCCCGTACGTCTCTTATGGGAGGCGGTAGCAGAGGGTTTGCGTCAAGATAGTTTAAGCTCGAACACAGCTTGGCATACGACCCACAAAGCGTACTAAACAAAAGGCACAAGAAGAAGAAGAAGTCTCCATGGCGTTCTCGGTGACCCAGTTTGATCCTTTATGAGGACTGTAAAATCCCCTTAAAATCTTTCTCTGCACCGTTGAGTGGGATAAGAAACCCACACGCTGCCCTTAACTCTACTTCATTGCGAGTGACGGGGGACACAGGGGGGGGCATGACCTCTAATCACGGCGTCCTACGAATTTGTCTGCATCACCACGGGCGATGGCCAACCATCACAGCCCTCAAGTTAACCTCCAGGGCCTACTATCCCACCCCTGGAGGTCACTGCCTAACGGCGCTGTAGGCACACACACACACACACACACACACACACACACACACACACACACACACACACACACACACACACACACACACAGACACACTTACACAGAAGGAATAAATAGTTATGTTCCAAGGATAGTTATCAGAGAAAAGAAAAAAAATGAATGGTTTAACAGAAAATGTGAATTAGCAAGACTAGAAAGAGAAAAAACAGGGAATAGTTGGAGGAAAAAAGGTGGCAGCAATCTTTGGGAGAAGTACAAAACAACTAGAAATGAATATGTAAGAATCCGACGAGAAGAAGAAAGTAACTATGAGAGAAATATAATAGAAAAATGTAAGAACGAACCGAAACTTTTCTATAGATATATAAATGGAAAAATGAAAAACTAGGAAGGAGTAGATAAGCTGAAGGTAGAAGGCATAGTGTACGAAGATACATTACAACAGGCTGAGGTGATGAATAAGTGCTTACAGACTGTATTTACAAGAGAAAGCGAATAAAAAAAATATATATAGTAGCAAAAGAAAATATAATGGAAGACATAAAAGTAGACGTAATAGAAGTAAAAAGGCTAATGGAAAGTCAAGATGTGAGAAAAGCCCCGGGTCCAGATGGAGTGTCGAACTGGATAATGAAAGAGTGCAGTAACCAACTAGCAGGAAAATTACATAGTGTAATTGAGAGTTCACTCAAGGAGAGTAGAGTCCCGCTTGATTGGAAAAGAGCAAATATTGTGCCAATTCACAAAGGAGGTGACAAAGAAGAACCACTAAATTACAGGCCAGTATCATTAACAAGTGTAGTGGCAAAAATGTGTGAAAAAATTGTGAAGGACAGATGGTTGAAATATTTGGAAGAGACACACACACTTGCAGGTGGCCAGTTTGGATTTAGAGGAGGAATGTCATGTACAACGAATTTATTGAGCTTTTACTCGAGAGTGATCGATGTGACACAGGAAAGAGAAGGGTGGGTCGATTGCATTTACTTGGACCTAAAGAAGGCATTTGACAAGGTACCTCATAAGAGACTGCTCTGGAAGCTGGAACATGTAGGAGGATTGAAGGGTGGTTTGCTGAACTGGATGGAAGACTTTTTGAGCAACAGAGAGATGAGAACAGTAATAAAAGATCAAAAGTCAGAATGGTGCAGTGTGATAAGTGGAGTTCCTTAAGGATCAGTATTGGCCCCAGTGATGTTCTTGGTATATGTAAATGATATGACAGAAGGAGTAAACAGTTATATGAGTTTATTCGCTGATGATGCTAATTTACTAAGAAAAGTAGAAAGTAAAGAGGACTGTGAGGATTTACAAAAGGATCTAGATAAGATTTTCAGATGGAGTCAACTAAGGGAAATGGAGTTTAATGCCAAAAAGTGCAAAGTGATGGAAATGGGCAGTAGCAAAAAGAGACAGAGAGGAAAGTATTCGATGGGAAATTAATGGATAATCAAAACAAAGGTCGAAAAAGATCTGGGAGTATGGATTAAGGACAATTTGTCACCAGAGAAGCATATAAACAAGATCACAGGAGATACATATCAGTTGCTGAGGAATATAAGAATGGCATTCAATGGACCCGTTTACTCACACCTAAAACACGGAGTATTATAAAGCTTTGGGTGCAATATAGGCTACATATCACTGTACTCATATTCTTTTTGCTGAGAAATGCACCATAAATGAAATATATGGCCTTTTTGGGGCCAAAATATCACAACACGGCGGAACGCGCTGTGATTGGTTGTGACGTAGTAACTGCAGACTCAGATCTCGCCTGATCAGCTGATCGGCTTGTTTTGGCTCAGCAAACCGCAAATTATAGTTTTATTTTACTAACCTAACTAACCTTACTAACTTGCATTACCCCTACTACCGCAAGATGACCAGTAATCGTCCTTCAAGTGATGTAGTAGGTATTCACTGTGTTTGTGAATATGTAAGTTGTAGTTTATAAGGAAAAAGTGGATAGACAGCGAAGTGGCCCGTGACACCAGACAAGTGATGACTTCTGGGATCGGCATTCCTTATAGGGAGCTTAAATGAACCTGCAATGACATGTACAGCTAGACAGATAGACGAACTCATAGAGGAACAGGTAGAAATGTATGGTTAGTAAAGGTTGTAGTGGTGAGTAGAGTGACGAAGGGTGTATGTTTTGCTTATGTGGGGAAAGAAAGCCATACATTTCTACCTGTTCCTCTATGAGTTCGTCTATCTGTCTAGCTTTACATGTCATTGCAGGTTCATTTAAGCTCCCTATAAGGAATGCCGATCCCAGAAGTCATCACTTGTCAGGTGTCACGGGCCACTTATCTCTGTCTATCCACTTTTTCCTTATAAACTACAACTTACATATTCACAAACACAGTGAATACCTACTACATCACTTGAAGGAGGATTACTGGTCATCTTGCGGTAGTAGGGGTAATGCAAGTTGGTGTATTAGTAGGTAGTACATAATAGTAGCGGCCGCTTCACAGCTGTTTTGCTCTGTTGTCTAAGCTAGTGACGTCACAACATGGCGCCAGTCGTTTTAGAGCGTATACATTTTCCTGTACTTAAATTGGCTGTATCATCAAAAATACTGTTCACATAGAAAAATCAACATCACTGCCCAACTATATGAGGCTTGAAGATGTCAAATCAATCCTTACCTCAAGTAGAGTAAACGGGTCCATTATCTGGATGAAGAGATGATCAAGAAATTGATAACATCTCTGATTCGACCGAGGTTGGAATATGCGGCAGTGATTTGGTCACCACATAAAAAGAAGGATATAAGGAAGATTGAGAGAATACAAAGAGCAGCCACAAAAATGGCTCCAAGCCTGATAGATTTACCATATGAAGAAAGACTTTCAAGACTAAAACTCCCAACACTTGAGAAAATAAGAGAAAGGGGAGATTTTATAGCAGTGTATAGAGCATTAATGGGTCTGGAAAAAATTGATAGAGAAGATCTGTTTGTGTGGGACGACAGAAGTACAAGAGGTCATGAGAAGAAATTGAAAAGGACAACATGCAAGAGGCATATAAAAAAATACAGCTTCCCGTATAGAAGCATAGAAGCCTGAAACAACCTTGATGCAAAAGTGATTAATGCAAGAAGTATTCAGGACTTCAAAGGCAAACTGTAGTAGATTTGGAGACGGGACAGTACGAGCATAGCTCTTTTCCTGTATGTTACAACTAGGTAAATACACACACACACACACGCACACACACACACTGGTCACCTCCCTATGTGGCCGCCGTCCCCATGCGGCCGCCCGTATGATCCACATATATAGAGGGCAGTCGCGCGGAGCAAACTATTGTTATACGTATATGTTTATTGTACGTTATGTTTAACATATATAACTATATGTTAAACATAAGATATGTCATAAGTTACTAACCTAACCTCACTATAACCCCTAAAACTTACTAACCTAACCTAACCTCACTATAGCCCCCTAAAAGTTACTAACCTAACCTCACTATAAGTTACTAACCTAACCTCACTATAACCCCTAAAAGTTACTAACCTAACCTCACTATAAGTTACTAACCTAACCTCACTATAAGTTACTAACCTAACCTCACTATAACCCCTTAAAAGTTACTAACCTAACCTCACTATAACTCCTTAAAAGTTACTAACCTAACCTCACTATAAGTTACTAACCTAACCTCACTATAACCCATAATAGTTACTAACCTAACCCTACCATAACCCCCTAAAAGTTACTAACCTAACCTCACTATAACCCCCTAAAAGTTACCTATATTGCCGTAGGCGGCCGCATGGTGCCCGTGGCCGCATTGGGGATACACCGTTGTGTGTAAGGGGTTGTTGTGTGTAAGGGGTTGTTGTGCGTAAGGGGTTGTTGTGTGTATAAGGGGTTGTTGTGTGTAAGGGGTTGTTGTGTGTAAGGGGTTGTGTGTAAGGGGTTGTTGTGTGTAAGGGGTTGTTGTGTGTAAGGGGGTTATTGTGTGTAAGGGGTTGTTGTGTGTAAGGGGTTGTTGTGTGTAAGGGGTTGTTGTGTGTAAAGGGGTTATTGTGTGTAAGGGGTTGTTGTGTGTAAGGGGTTGTTGTGTGTAAGGGTTTGTTGTGTGTAAGGGGGTTGTTGTGTGTAAGGGGTTGTTGTGTGTAAGGGGTTGTTGTGTGTAAGGGGGTTGTTGTGTGTAAGGGGGTTGTTGTGTGTAAGGGGTTGTTGTGTGTAAGGGGTTGTTGTTGCCGCTAATCTGTTCGTCCGCCTCGTATTCTGGTCTGAGGTTCGTTTTCCTCATAGTATACGCGCGCAGCGTCATTTATTTCGGTCTCAGATTGAGCATCGTACTCTAGATCTGTCACAGCGACAGATTCACTGTCTGACACCGAAGTACAATCGATCATCATAACATTTGCTGACAGGTGTCAGACAGATGTTTACATTGGAGCGTTCCTCTTCTGACGTCATCAATAACATTCGTAGTCCTGTTGGAGGGAAGGTTTCTTTTTTCACGCGCTTTTTACAAAAGTCGTGTTTTTACGGAAATAAGACCTGGAAATCAATTATTTTTGGTGGATTAGGTGTTTTGAATGTACATTCAACATAATTAGGCAAAAAAAAAAATGGGTCTGGACGATTACTTAACATTCCACAATAAATATTTATTTTTCCTGGGCTACGAATGATACAGGCCTTGTCGGCAATAGCCATGTTGTCTGTTTGAACCTGTGTTCTCCTATCTATCTGGCTTGGGGATATCTAGCCTGTGTTCTCCTATCTATCTGCCTTGGGGATATCTAGCCTGTGTTCTCCTATCTATCTGCCTTGGGGATATCTAGCCTGTGTTCTCCTATCTATCTGGCTAGGGGATATCTAGCCTGTGTTCTCCTATCTATCTGCCTTGGGGATATCTAGCCTGTGTTCTCCTATCTATCTGCCTTGGGGATATCTAGCCTGTGTTCTCCTATCTATCTGGCTTGGAGATATCTAGCCTGTGTTCTATCAATCTGGCTTGATATCTAGCCTGTGTTTTCTTATCAATCTGGCTTGGAGATATCTAGCCTGTCTGAAGTTATCATAAGTCACACATGGGTGAGCTAAGGGTTAGGATGAGTTTCGCATGAAAGGTGTCGCCATTGGCCAGTCTGGCAGCCCTGCCCGAAGGATGATACCTACTCTCTCTTTGCCCTTTAGCCCTTGGGAGTCACCAACCTCTCGGGGAAGTTGCCTGACGTGGTGGGCGAGTGTCTGGTGCTGTGCTCGTGCCTTCCTTCTGGGTCGTTCATGTGATTGGGCGCAACAAATTCTTAAAGGTGAGTGGTTTATAATTCTTTGGTTTCCGTGTTCGAGCAAAATTAATACATAAAAAATGTGTGAGTAATTCTTTATATTTCTTTTGTGTTGATTAGAAGTACATAGTGAATATGATGGTGTAAATCAAAAGGTGTTGTTACACATCATCTTTTAAGAGAACAATGTATCAGTAAGTGAAGGGAATAGTGTTGATGGAGACTGAAGTACAGTGGAAACTCCCTATAGCGTAATTCTCTATAGCGGAAAAATTCTATACCGTTATGAAAATTCCCTATGACGGAATTTTCCGTAGTGGAGAATATTTTCCGTTAGAAGCATGCATGGCTACTTGTGCCAGGCATGATTCTGCAAAGAAGTGCAGACCCCCAAATTTAGAGGTGATTTTTTCTATTGATTATACTATAATATACGTATTCATACTGCTTTATTTTATGCATAGAAATTTGTTTATATTTGTTTACAGTGTAGTAGTATCTGTGTGTAGGCTTTAGATCACACCAAAACTCACACAATACCCGAACATTGGTGCTGTAGCAATGGGTTCTGGCAAACACTCTATAGCGGAAAATTCCCTGTAACGGAAAGGGGGTTGGCTGAATATTTATTCCGTTATAGAGAGTTTCCACTGTACACACAACCCTCGTTTTTCCTGGACTAATAGGGGGGAGCACTGTTCCGGGAACCGCAAACGTCCGGGAATCGCAACAGTCCGAAGCCTTTACCCACCCGCGGACGTTTATCCTATTCTAGTATTTACTGTCCGGCAACCGCAAGGCCAAGGGGGCGCCCACAAGGCTCGTGGCTGGGGCAAGTTGATGTTTCTTGTCGAGAGCTGCTTGGTATGGGAAAGGAGCCTGCATGGGAACTCGCGCGTGGTGACCCCCGGGAGTGGCGTCGTAGGGTGGGCGAGGCGACGCGCCCCCCGGCGTATGCCCCCAATGATTGATTGATTGAACCGCCAATATCAACTACCCAGCCGCAGACTTTTACATCACTTTGTTGTTGTTTTTAGGGCTGCGAGGATCCCTTGGGGAACACTATGAGCCCTGGTGATGTCCTATGATGCTATCACAGGCGCTGTAGTTGACCTACCTGTCTTCCTCAGGAAGGCACAGGTGAGGCGAATGACAGCGTGTTGTCGGGAGGGGGGGACGCCAGCCGCCGTCAGCAGGGTGGGCAGGTCACAAGTGGCGACGTTCAGGGTGAGGAGTTGAGAGCGTAGCACTACACGGTGGGAGAGGAAGCGCGGACACTGCAGCAGAAAGTGTTCAATAGTCTCAGAGACGTTCCTGCACCAGTGGCAGTGGGGGTCAGGGAACTGACGGAGGCTTGGCAGGTGAACCGTGAGTGTCTTGTGCCCAAATGTAAACAATACAACCGCTGAGCATGCTGCCACCTGGCGGGAGGCCAGGCCTTTTTTTTTTTTTGGTGTGTGTGTGTGTGTGTGCCTACAGCGCCGTTACGCAGTGACCTCCAGGGGTGGGATGGTAGGCCCTAGAGGTTAACTTGAGGGCTGTGTACCTACCGTATTTTACAGCTTATAAGACCCACTTTTTCCCCCAAAAAATATCCTGAAAATGCCGCAAGCCCCTGTCCACCCAGCAGTGAATGGGTACTGGGTCTAGGGTTTGTGACCCGCCTCCCGGGATGGTGGCTTCGGCCAACACTACGTAGAGAAGAGGAGGGAGGAGAGGAGCTTGAGATTGAGCTTGAGTTGGGAGTCACCCAGCGGATGCTGTTTTGGTCTGAGTGAGTGAGCTTGACACATATCTTGTCAGCTGATGGTTGTGTGACAGTGTTATACAGCAATAACACTGTCACAATGCCTTCCTCTCTTCGATCTCTCCTGTCTCCTCCGGTACCTCCAGAAACCACAGTACCACACACGTCATGGTTAATCACTTATAAAGGAGTATTTTGTGGTAAATAAGTAAGGAACGGCGGGGGTGTAAGGTAAGGTGCTACTTATTTCTTCGCGTTACCTATCTTATGCGACACCGGCTGCTCTTGTAGAGAAAAACAAACAAAAGGAAAAAAAAAAGCAAAACTACATACAAACTATACTAAGCCTATTATATACTAATTCATTATTATTATAATATAATAGTATATAATACTATACTACTATACTATTAAATATTATTACAATATAATAGTATGTAATACTATACTACTAAGCAGGAAGGTAGGAAGATGTGTCCCGTACGTCTCTTATGGGAGGCGGTAGCAGAGTGGTTAGCGTCAAGATATGTATCAAGCTCGAACACGAGCTTGACATACGACCTACAAAGCGATACTAAGCAGAAAAGGTCACAAGAAGAAGAAGAAGTCTCCGAGTGGCGTTCTCGGTGACCCGAGTTCGATCCTTGATGAGGACTGTAAAATCCACTTAAAATCTTGCTCTGCACCGTTGAGTGGCATAAGAAGACCCACACGCTGCCCATTAACTCTACCTTCGATTGCGAGTGCATCGGAGGACACAGGGGGTGGCATGAGCCTCTAATCACAGGCGTCACTACAGAAATTATGTCTGCATCACCACGGGCGATGGCCAACCATCACAGCCCTCAAGTTAACCTCCAGGGCCTACTATCCCACCCCTGGAGGTCACTGCCTAACGGCGCTGTAGGCACACACACACACCACACACACACACACACACACACACACACACACACACACACACACACACACACACACACAGACACACTTACACAGAAGGAATAAATAGTTATGTTCCAAGGATAGTTATCAGAGAAAAGAAAAAAAATGAATGGTTTAACAGAAAATGTGAATTAGCAAGACTAGAAAGAGAAAAAACAGGGAATAGTTGGAGGAAAAAAGGTGGCAGCAATCTTTGGGAGAAGTACAAAACAACTAGAAATGAATATGTAAGAATCCGACGAGAAGAAGAAAGTAACTATGAGAGAAATATAATAGAAAAATGTAAGAACGAACCGAAACTTTTCTATAGATATATAAATGGAAAAATGAAAAACTAGGAAGGAGTAGATAAGCTGAAGGTAGAAGGCATAGTGTACGAAGATACATTACAACAGGCTGAGGTGATGAATAAGTGCTTACAGACTGTATTTACAAGAGAAAGCGAATAAAAAAAATATATATAGTAGCAAAAGAAAATATAATGGAAGACATAAAAGTAGACGTAATAGAAGTAAAAAGGCTAATGGAAAGTCAAGATGTGAGAAAAGCCCCGGGTCCAGATGGAGTGTCGAACTGGATAATGAAAGAGTGCAGTAACCAACTAGCAGGAAAATTACATAGTGTAATTGAGAGTTCACTCAAGGAGAGTAGAGTCCCGCTTGATTGGAAAAGAGCAAATATTGTGCCAATTCACAAAGGAGGTGACAAAGAAGAACCACTAAATTACAGGCCAGTATCATTAACAAGTGTAGTGGCAAAAATGTGTGAAAAAATTGTGAAGGACAGATGGTTGAAATATTTGGAAGAGACACACACACTTGCAGGTGGCCAGTTTGGATTTAGAGGAGGAATGTCATGTACAACGAATTTATTGAGCTTTTACTCGAGAGTGATCGATGTGACACAGGAAAGAGAAGGGTGGGTCGATTGCATTTACTTGGACCTAAAGAAGGCATTTGACAAGGTACCTCATAAGAGACTGCTCTGGAAGCTGGAACATGTAGGAGGATTGAAGGGTGGTTTGCTGAACTGGATGGAAGACTTTTTGAGCAACAGAGAGATGAGAACAGTAATAAAAGATCAAAAGTCAGAATGGTGCAGTGTGATAAGTGGAGTTCCTTAAGGATCAGTATTGGCCCCAGTGATGTTCTTGGTATATGTAAATGATATGACAGAAGGAGTAAACAGTTATATGAGTTTATTCGCTGATGATGCTAATTTACTAAGAAAAGTAGAAAGTAAAGAGGACTGTGAGGATTTACAAAAGGATCTAGATAAGATTTTCAGATGGAGTCAACTAAGGGAAATGGAGTTTAATGCCAAAAAGTGCAAAGTGATGGAAATGGGCAGTAGCAAAAAGAGACAGAGGGGAAAGTATTCGATGGGAAATTAATGGATAATCAAAACAAAGGTCGAAAAAGATCTGGGAGTATGGATTAAGGACAATTTGTCACCAGAGAAGCATATAAACAAGATCACAGGAGATACATATCAGTTGCTGAGGAATATAAGAATGGCATTAAATGGACCCGTTTACTCACACCTAAAAACACGGAGTATTATAAAGCTTTGGGTGCAATATAGGCTACATATCACTGTACTCATATTCTTTTGCTGAGAAATGCACCATAAATGAAATATATGGCCTTTTTGGGGCCAAAATATCACAACACGGCGGAACGCGCTGTGATTGGTTGTGGACGTAGTAAACTGCAGACTCAGATCTCGCCTGATCAGCTGATCGGCTTGTTTTGGCTCAGCAAACCGCAAATTATAGTTTTATTTTACTAACCTAACTAACCTTACTAACTTGCATTACCCCTACTACCGCAAGATGACCAGTAATCGTCCTTCAAGTGATGTAGTAGGTATTCACTGTGTTTGTGAATATGTAAGTTGTAGTTTTTAAGGAAAAAATGGATAGACAGCGAAGTGGCCCGTGACACCAGACAAGTGATGACTTCTGGGATCGGCATTCCTTATAGGGAGCTTAAATGAACCTGCAATGACATGTACAGCTAGACAGATAGACGAACTCATAGAGGAACAGGTAGAAATGTATGGTTAGTAAAGGTTGTAGTGGTGAGTAGAGTGACGAAGGGTGTATGTTTTGCTTATGTGGGGAAAGAAAGCCATACATTTCTACCTGTTCCTCTATGAGTTCGTCTATCTGTCTAGCTTTACATGTCATTGCAGGTTCATTTAAGCTCCCTATAAGGAATGCCGATCCCAGAAGTCATCACTTGTCAGGTGTCACGGGCCACTTATCTCTGTCTATCCACTTTTTCCTTATAAACTACAAACTTACATATTCACAAACACAGTGAATACCTACTACATCACTTGAAGGAGGATTACTGGTCATCTTGCGGTAGTAGGGGTAATGCAAGTTGGTGTATAGTAGTAGTACATAATAGTAGCGGCCGCTTCACAGCTGTTTTGCTCTGTTGTCTAAGCTAGTGACGTCACAACATGGCGCCAGTCGTTTTAGAGCGTATACATTTTCCTGTACTTAAATTGGCTGTATCATCAAAAATACTGTTCACATAGAAAAAATCAACATCACTGCCCAACTATATGAGGCTTTAAGATGTCAAATCAATCCTTACCTCAAGTAGAGTAAACGGGTCCATTATCTGGATGAAGAGATGATCAAGAAATTGATAACATCTCTGATTCGACCCAGGTTGGAATATGCGGCAAATGATTTGGTCACCACATAAAAAGAAGGATATAAGGAAGATTGAGAGAATACAAAGAGCAGCCACAAAAATGGCTCCAAGCCTGATAGATTTACCATATGAAGAAAGACTTTCAAGACTAAAACTCCCAACACTTGAGAAAATAAGAGAAAGGGAGATTTATAGCAGTGTATAGAGCATTAATGGGTCTGGAAAAAATTGATAGAGAAGATCTGTTTGTGTGGGACGACAGAAAGTACAAGAGGTCATGAGAAGAAATTGAAAGGACAACATGCAAGAGGCATATAAAAAAATACAGCTTCCCGTATAGAAGCATAGAAGCCTGAAACAACCTTGATGCAAAAGTGATTAATGCAAGAAAGTATTCAGGGCTTCAAAGGCAAACTGTAGTAGATTTGGAGACGGGACAGTACGAGCATAGCTCTTTTCCTGTATGTTACAATAGGTAAAAACACACACACACACACGCACACAACACACACTGGTCACCTCCCTATGTGGCCGCCGTCCCCATGCGGCCCCCCGTATGATCCACATATATAGAGGGCAGTCGCGCGGAGCAAACTATTGTTATACGTATATGTTTATTGTACGTTATGTTTAACATATATAACTATATGTTAACATAAGATATGTCATAAGTTACTAACCCAACCTCACTATAACCCTAAAACTTACTAACCTAAAACCTAACCCCACTATAGCCCCCTAAAAGTTACTAACCTAACCTCACTATAAGTTACTAACCTAACCTCACTATAACCCCTAAAAAGTTACTAAACCTAACCTCACTATAAGTTACTAACCCAACCTCACTATAAGTTACTAACCTAACCTCACTATAACCCCTTAAAAGTTACTAACCTAACCTCACTATAACTCCTTAAAAGTTACTAACCTAACCTCACTATAAGTTACTAACCTAACCTCACTATAACCCATAATAGTTACTAACCTAACCCTACCAAACCCCCTAAAAGTTACTAACCTAACCTCACTATAACCCCCTAAAAGTACCTATATTGCCGTAGGCGGCCGCCCTGGTGCCCGTGGCCGCATTGGGGATACACCGTTGTGTGTAAGGGGTTGTTGTGTGTAAGGGGTTGTTGTGCGTAAGGGGTTGTTGTGTGTATAAGGGTTGTTGTGTGTAAGGGGTTGTTGTGTGTAAGGGGTTGTGTGTAAGGGGTTGTTGTGTGTAAGGGGTTGTTGTGTGTAAGGGGGTTATTGTGTGTAAGGGGTTGTTGTGTGTAAGGGGTTGTTGTGTGTAAGGGGTTGTTGTGTGTAAAGGGGTTATTGTGTGTAAGGGGTTGTTGTGTGTAAGGGGTTGTTGTGTGTAAGGGTTTGTTGTGTGTAAGGGGTGTTTGTGTGTAAGGGGTTGTTGTGTGTAAGGGGTTGTTGTGTGTAAGGGGTTGTTGTGTGTAAGGGGGTTGTTTGTGTGTAAGGGGTTTGTTGTGTGTAAGGGGTTGTTGTTGCCGCTAATCTGTTCGTCCGCCTCGTATTCTGGTCTGAGGTTCGTTTTCCTCATAGTATAAAGCGCGCAGCGTCATTTATTTCGGTCTCAGATTGAGCATCGTACTCTAGATCTGTCACAGCGACAGATTCACTGTCTGACACCGAAGTACAATCGATCATCATAACATTTGCTGACAGGTGTCAGACAGATGTTTACATTGGAGCGTTCCTCTTCTGACGTCATCAATAACATTCGTAGTCCTGTTGGAGGGAAGGTTTCTTTTTCACGCGCTTTTTACAAAAGTCGTGTTTTTTACGGAAATAAGACCTGGAAATCAATTATTTTTGGTGGATTAGGTGTTTGAATGTACATTCACATAATTAGGGAAAAAAAAAATGGGTCTGGACGATTATTACATTCCACAAAAATTTATTTTCCTGGCTACAATTACAGGCCTTGTGGCATAGCCAGTTGTTGTTTGAACTGTGTTCTCCTATCTATCTGGCTTGGGGATTTAGCCGTGTTTCCTATCATCGCCTGGGGATACTAGCTGTGTTCTCCTATCTATCGCCTTGGGATATAGCCGGTTCTCCTATCTATCTGGCTAGGGATATCTAGCCTGTGTTCCCTTTTTNCCCTTCCCCCCAAATGGAAGGGGCCCCCATTATCTGGATAGAGGATAAAAGAAGGGTAACATCCGATTCCCAGGGGGAATATGGGCAGTGATTTGGTCACCCAAAAAAAGAAGGTTTAAAAGGAAGATTGAGAGAATACAAAGAGCAGCCACAAAAATGGCTCCAAGCCTGATAGATTTACCATATGAAGAAAGACTTTCAAGACAAAACTCCCAACACTTGAGAAAATAAGAGAAAGGGAGTTTTTTATAGCAGTGTTATAGAGCAATTAATGGGTCTGGAAAAAATTGATAGAGAAGATCTGTTTGTGTGGGACGACAGAAGTACAAGAGGTCATGAGAAAAAATTGAAAAGGACAACATGCAAGAGGCATATAAAAAAATACAGCTTCCCGTATAAAAGCATAGAAGCCTGAAAAAACCCTTGATGCAAAAGTGATTAATGCAAGAAGTATTCAGGACTTCAAAGGCAAACTTTTAGTAGATTTGGAGACGGGACAGTACGAGCATAGCTCTTTTCCTGTATGTTACAACTAGGTAAATACACGAAACCACACCACCCCACTGGTCACCTCCCTATGTGGCCCCCGCCCCCATGCGGCCCCGCCCGTATGATCCAATATGTAGAGGGCAGTCGCGCGGGAGCAAACTATTGTTATACGTATTTTTTTTTATTGTACGTTATGTTTAACATATATAACTATATGTTAAACATAAGATATGTCATAAGTTACTAACTAACCTCACTAAAAACCCTAAAACTTACTAACCTACCTAACCTCACTATAGCCCCCTAAAAGTTACTAACCTAACCTCACTATAAGTTACTAACCTAACCTCACTATAACCCCTAAAAGTTACTAATAACCTCACTATAAGTTACTAACCTAACCTCACTATAAGTTACTAACCTAACCTCACTATAACCCCTTAAAAGTTACTAACCTAGCCTCACTATAACTCCTTTAAAGTTACAAACCCTAACCTCACTATAAGTTACAAAACCTAACCTCACTATAACCCATAATAGTTACTAACCTAACCCTACCATAACCCCTAAAAGTTACTAATCTAACCTCACTATAACCCCCTAAAAGTTAACCTTTTATTGCCGTAGGCGGCCGCATGGTGCCCGTGGCCGCATTGGGGATACACCGTTGTGTGTAAGGGGTTGTTGTGTGTAAGGGTGGGGTTTTTGGGGTAAGGGGTTGTTGTGTGTATAAGGGGTTGTTGTGTGTAAGGGGTTGTTTGTGTGTAAGGGGTTGTGTGTAAGGGGTTGTTGTGTGTAAGGGGTTGTTGTGTGTAAGGGGGTTATTGTGTGTAAGGGGTTGTTGTGTGAAAAGGGGTTGTTGTGTGTAAGGGTTGTTGTGGTAAGGGGTTATTGTGTGAAAGGGGGTTTTGTTGTGTGTAAGGGGTTGTTGTGTGTAAGGGTTTGTTGTTGTAAGGGGGTTGTTGTGTGTAAGGGGTTGTTGTGTGTAAGGGTTGTTGTGTGTAAGGGGGTTGTTGTGTGTAAGGGGGTTGTTGTGTGTAAGGGGTTTTGTGTGTAAGGGGTTGTTGTTCCCGCTAATCTGTTCGTCCGCCTCGTATTCTGGTCTGAGGTTCTTTTTTCCTCATAGTATAACGCGCGCAGCGTCATTTATTTCGGTCTCAGATTGGGGAATCGTACTCTAGATCTGTCACAGCGGACAGATTCACGGGTCTGACACCGAAGTACAATCGATCATCATAACATTTGCTGACAGGTGTCAGACAGATGTTTACATTGGAGCGTTCCTCTTCTGACGTCATCAATAACATTCGTAGTCCTGTTGGAGGAAGGTTTCTTTTTCACGCGCTTTTTACAAAAGTCGTGTTTTTACGGAAATAAGACCTGGAAATCAATTAATTTTGGTGGATTAGGTGTTTTTTAATGTACATTCAACATAATTAGGCAAAAAAAAAAATGGGTCTGGACGATTTCTTAACATTCCCCAATAAAAATTTTTTTTTTTCCTGGGCTACGAATATACAGGCCTTTCGGAATGCCATGTTGTCTTTTTAAACCCGGTTCTCCTATCTATCTGGTTGGGGATATTAGCCGTGTTCTCCTATCTTTTGCCTTTGGGGATTTTAAAAGCCTGTGTTCCCCCATCAACGCCTTGGGGAATTAGCCTGTGTTCTCCATCTATCGGCTTGGGGATATTGCCGTGTTCCTATCTATCGCCTTGGGGATATCTAGCCTGTGTTTCCCCTATCTATCTGGTTGGGGATATTGGGCCGTGTTTCCTATCTATTGCCTTGGGGGATATTAGCTGTTTTCTCCTATTATCTCCCTTTGGGGATATTAGCCTGTGTTTCCTATCTTTTGGCTTGGAATATTAGCCTGGTTCTATAAATCGGGCTTGATATCTACCCTGGTTTTCTTATCAATCTGGCTGGAGATATTACCCTGTCAAATTTATCAAAGTCACACATGGGGAGCAAAAGGGTTAGGGAGTTTCGCATGAAAGGTGGCAGGGCCAGTTGGAGCCCGCCCGAAGGATGATACCTACTCTCTCTTTCCCCCTTTACCCCTTGGGAGTCACCAACCTCTCGGGGAAGTTGCCTGACGTGGTGGGCGAGTGTTGGGCTGTGCTGTGCCTCCTTTTGGGTCTTTCATTTTGTTGGGCCAACAAATTTTTAAAAGGGTGAGTGGTTTATAATTTTTTGGTTTTCGTTTTCGAGCAAAATTAATAATAAAAAATGTTGTGTGAGTAATTCTTTATTTTTTTTGTTGTTTAGAAGAATAGGAATATGAGGTGTAAATCAAAAGGTGTTTTTTACAATCATCTTTTAAGAGAACAAGTACAGTAAGTAAAAGGGAATAGTGTTGATGGAGAGAAGTACAGGGGAAATCCCATAGGAAATTTCTCTATAGCGGAAAAATTCATACGTTAAAAAATTCCCTATGACGGAATTTTCCGTATTTGGAGAATTTTTTTCCGTTAGAAGCATGCATGGTACTGTGCCAGGCCATGTTTTGCAAAAAAGTGCAGCCCCCCAAATTTAGGGTGTTTTTTTCTATGATTATACTTAATATACGTTTCAACTGCTTTTTTATGCATAAAATTTGTTTATTTGTTTACAGTGTAGTAGATCGGTGTTGGCTTTAGATCACACCAAAACTCACACAATCCCCGAACATGGTGCTGTAGCAATGGGTTCTGGCAAACATCTATGGGGGAAAATTCCCTGTAACGGAAAGGGGGTTGGCCTGAAATTTATTTTTTAAAAAAGAGAAATTTTTCCACTGTACACCAACCCTCGTTTTTCCTGGACTAATAGGGGGGAGACTGCCCGGGGACCCGCAAAAGCCCGGGAATCGCAAAGTCCGAAGCCTTTACCCACCCGCGGACGTTTATCATTCTAGATTTACTGTCCGGCAACCGCAAAGGCCCAAAGGGGGCGCCCCAAGGCTGTGGCTGGGGCAAGTTGAGTTTCTTGTCAAGAGCGTTTTGGTAGGGGAAAGGAGCCTGCAGGGGAACTCGCGGTGGGACCCCCGGGAGTGGCCGGTTAGGGGGGGCGAGGCGACGCGCCCCCCGGCGTATCCCCCCAAGATTGATTGTTGAACCGAAATATCAACTACCCAGCCGCAGCTTTACACACTTTGTTGTTTTTTAGGGCGCGAGGACCCCCCCCTTGGGGAACACTATGAGCCCGGGTGATGTCCATGAGCTATCACAGGCGCTGTAGTTTACCCCGTTCCTCAGGAAGGCAAGGTGAGGGGATGACAGGTGTTTTCGGGAGGGAGGGACGCCAGCCGCCGTCAGCAAGGTGGGGAGGTCACAATTTGGGACATTCAGGGGAGGAGTTGAGAGCGTAGCACTACACGGTGGGAGAAAAGGAAGCGCGGAATGCAGCAGAAAGGTTCAATAGTCTCAGAGGAAAATTCCTGCACCCGTGGGAGGGGGTCAGGGAACTGACGGAGCTTGGCAGGTGAACCGGAGTGTCTTGTGCCCAAATGTAAACAAACAACCCCTGAGCATGCTGCCACCTGGCGGGAGGCGCGGACACGACCAGGGGGACAGGAGACGCTGGACCCCTGGCAACTTTGTCGATTTACGGACGGGCCAGGGAATTTGTCTGGGACCTGGGGATATCCCGGACCGGATTTGACCCGGGAAATCCCATATCCGGGAAATGGGGGCCGGGAAAAGGGGGGTTTGTGTGTATATTAATCCCTGAGTACCCTGTGGTGGGGCTTGCCCCCGGACGAGGTAGGTTCTGTACACGATTTAAAACACTTTACTTGTACTCTATAAAAGGAAGATTAGGTAAGTTGGAGAATAGACCTTTCACTATTTAAACAAGGTAAAGAACTAAAGGGAAATTAACGTTGCATTCCCCTTCCGGAAGGAACAAATTCTGGAAAATATCGTATCGGTACCCGGCCGAGGCAGGGAGAGGGAATCGGGTTGTGTGGCTAGCGTCCCAAACGGTTCATCTCTCCGTTTTTTTTTGAGAGAGAGAGAGAGAGAGAGAGAAGAGAGGAGAGGAAAAAAGAAGGGGGGAAGGAGAGAGAAAAGAGAGAGAGAGAGACCCTTTACCTCACTGATAGACCCAAACCCGAGTTGTGATTTAATGATATAATGATTAATGCGTTAATGATTTAAGTCTCTCAACCGTAATTATTATCATTTGATAAGGAACTTTGTTTCTGTGAGGAGGGGCGTCATAACCCGCTTTAAAACCTTTGTCCCTTGTGGAGTGGCTTGGGAAAACTATACAGGGTATGAAGAGGTGGGTAATTTTTTGTCCTGGGGCCAGATGCTGAGAGGAGCTAGGGGGCCCATCCCCAGGGCGCCTGTGGGAAAGGGGAAAAGCCTCCACCCCTAGCCAGTCGAGATTGTGCCTTTGTGGGACCGCTAAAGGCGCGAAAACTAAGGCATGGGGCAGACCTGACTTGGAGCTGCTGTGGGCCTTTTTACAGGGCATTATCTTTTGTTTATAAAGAAATACGCCTTGTTTTGTTCTACAACGTAACAATTTGGGTTTTAAAATTAATAGTGTTGCAAGTGTGTAGAATTGTCGTGAAGGGCTAATGCGGCATTAAGGGGGTTATATGCTGGTGATAAAAAGTTTTGTTGTGTGTTTGGTTAGGGGCCCGGGGGGCGGGGGGCGGGGGCAGGTGCTCCGCCCGCACAAAAGTTGTACTATTATACGAATTATACTACCAGATGATATTTAGGGAAACGAACATACCATCCTTCACGAGACATTAGTGCATATATGAATGTATAAAAATTGCAGTAAACTATACCCCATAATAAAATAATGAGGCAAAATGAAATGTGTATAAACTTTTTTTTTACCCCTTTTTTTTTCATCTTCCCTTATTCCCGGAATGTTGTTGCATTAAATTTTTACTCACTGCCCCGGAATCGGCACACCTTTAAAGATTATCATGGTGTATGGCACGTCCCCAAAGCAAAAATTATAAGTGGTCAAAACCCGCGTTTAAAAGTCAAACTTGTGATGAAAAAGCTTTGGGGGGGGAGAGCGGTGATCCTTTCCATAAGTGCTTGGTTAGGGGGGGGGGGGAAACATTCCTTGCTTCAAGAGACTGTTCAAGCCTTTTGATTGGCGAAGTGCCTAAGAGCGCTCAGATAGGCAACGGATTGGCTAGTAGGATTCTGGACCAGCCCACGCCATAGGGTTTTGGGGTGTAAGGCAGTGCAAAGCGCTGAAAAATTTTGACTGTACATGGGCTTCAGTCGGTGCCTTTGCGGGCCGTTACAAAAGCGCCTGAAGACGGTAAGGGCTCTTTTCGCCTTACCTCTATGGCACTTCTCAGCATCTCCCCCTGACTGGTACTTTATAGTGGTGGTGTTAGGCTCCTGTGTTGGTCATTCTCGTAGGCTGGAAACATTGGGTAGGTATTAAGTTGAGGATGAGGCTGGAGGCCCCACTAACTTGCTTCTGTGTAAACTGCCACCAATGTTACAGGTGCCGAGGTTAAGATTCAGCAGGTCGGCACCTGACTCCATTCTGTTTCAGTCGTACAGGGACACCGAGAGCACCCCTCGGACATCCTGGCCAGCCTGCACGAGAGCTGCTGCAGGACCAGCCCATGCCTCCTGCAGCAGGCGTGTCTGTATGTTGCATTGAAGGGGTGTAACAACCACTGTGGGACTGTGAGCTCCAGTAAACCTGCCATTACTGGGCACATCCTCCAGCATGCTGGCAAGACAGGGTCGCCTACACTGGTGTGAGAATGTTTGAGTGCCAAGTGCGTGGGATAAGGTTCACCTAGGAAAGCTATTTTCAGCACAAGGTCACCTAGACTGGGGTGAGGAACTTGGAGTGCCGGGAGTCTGGGATTTACTCATAAAAGTAATCTTACCACATACACCCTCACTCACAAAGGTGTGAAAATGTTTGAGTGCCTGGAGTGTGGGAAAAAGTATGCCCAAAAAGGTACTCCCCAGCTAACCACCACCGGCGGGCCTACGTGGGCATTAGAGCGGCGAACGGCGGCCACCAGCGGCAAACTTTTTGCCCCCGAATGCCCGCCGTAGTGCCGCTGGTGTATTTTCAGAGGGGAAAATTTTATTATCTGTAAATCAATTACAAAATTTTAAAAAAGTATTGTTTTTTATGTTAAACATTCTAAAACAAATTTATGTGGTAATTGAGTAGAAATCATCAGTGGTGATAACCGCGGCTACTGACTTGAGTTTCCCGCCCCCCCGTGGTGTAATTTAAAGTGCACAAGAAATTTTAATGCGGCTACTCTCGGGGCAAAATTTTTGGTCCTTTTAAATAGGATCTGCCTTTCGTGCATGCCTTGGTGCAGTTTTTCTGTTTTGCTTGGACAGTTTAAAACTTGCTCCAGAGGAGCAATCTTAAAAAAAAAATAAAAATTGAAAACCCAAAAGGTTTCCCTTTCGCTTGTACACACTCTCTGCCTCCGACTTACACCCTCAAAATGTAATACCGTGTAAAGATTAGGACATAAAACCATGAAGGGGTGTGTTGGGTGTTAGAGCACAGCAATCATTTTTAAAGGGTATTTACCCGGGTGAACATTATATAGGAATAAAGATATATGAGTTTTTTATTTTGGTTGGGAACCCCCTCTCATTTTTTTTTTTTTTCCATTATGTACTTGTAGGGAAAGAGAGAGGTTTAAAATAATTTGAATGAAGTGGTTAGGTGTCATAGATTGACATTTTGAAAATACTGGCCCCGGAACATAAAAAAATCATTTCTGACATGAAATAAGACTTTTTATCCCCGTGTTTTGAGAGTCGCAGTCGAAAATAAATTTTTTTAAAAAAGGTTACTTTTTTGGGCTATATGGCTTTAGTTGAATGAATGAGCTAGGTTCGAAAGGGGAGAAGAAAATTGTTAACATGGTCCCTAAACAGTCGCCGCCGTGGGCTATAGGTAGGCTTTTAAAAAGTGGAACTGTCTTCGAAACTTTAACGTCGGCAGGTTCCATTTTCGGCGAGAGTTCCGTTGGTGTTTCGGGAGAATTTCCATAAACCGGAAAAATTTTTTAACGATTAAAAAACACCGAAAAATTAATTGGGCTATATTATCGTTTTAATCCGTATCTATAGCCACTGCCTCTCTACTACTCCCGTATTTATAGCTTTTCGTCGTCATGCCCTATCTATAGCCCCTTTCCCCATATTGGGTTTAATTCAGTGTTTCCCCAAAACCCCCTTTTTTGACCCCAAACTAGCTTGGGGGGGACCTGGGAGAATGCAGGATATATGGCGGGGGGAAAAATATGCGTCGAAACCCATTTTTTTTTTTGTTAGGGAAAAGTTATAAAAATTCCCTGATCTAGGGAAAATTTAATTGGATTTCTTCGAGCCCAGAGACTTGGATGTATACACATGCGGCCGCCTACGGCAATATAAGTAACTTTTGGGGGCTAAGTGTGGTTACATTGTAATTTTAGGGGGTTATGTTAGGGTTAGGTTAGTAACTTTTGGGGTTATAGTGAGGTTGGGTTTGAACTTTTGGGGTTATGTGGGGTTTATGTTTGTAATTTTTGGGGGGTTAAATGAGGTTAGGTTTAACTTATAGTGGGGTTAGGTTGTAACTTTTAGGGGGTGTTAGTGATTTTTGGGTTAGTAATTTTGGGGTTATTGTGAGGTATTTTAAAAAATTATGACATATCTTATTTTTTAAATAGTTATTTTATTTTAGAATCAGAAATGACGCGGGCGACCCCCCTTATATATGTGGATCTACGGGTGGCCGCATTGGTGGCGCCTAAGTGGAACCTGACATCCCCCACAAAAGATGACCAAATTTTTTTTTCCCCCCAAACCCCGCAGGAGGTTAGGTAGGTTGGGTTTAAAATTTGGTTAGGCTGGGTTTAGTTTTGGTTAGGTTGGGTTAGGTTATCGGTGGGTAAAAGCCCCCCCTGGGTTAGGTAAATTTTGGTTATGAAAATTTCCAAAATAAAAGGAAATTCCCTTAGTTTAAAGGAAATTTTCCCCCCCCTAAACAATAACTTTTAAAATTTACGGTTTCCGACGCAAAATTTTGTTTCCACCCAAAAACCCGCATTCCACAGGTCCCCAAATTTGTTTGGGGGAAGGGGGAAGTATGGGCAAACCAGAATTTTACCTTATATTCTTTAGCATCATTCTTTCCCCGTTAAACTATTTTTTTTACCATAATAAAATCAAAAAGGTATTCGTACCACTTTAATTTCGGCTTTTACATTTTTTTAGTTAGTACTGTCAGAGGTTTCGTTCACCGAAAAAGGCAGGCACCGCTCGGGGACGAACCCGAGCCTTCCACTTCCCGGGGCGACGTGCTACCGTTACACTACGGTCGCCTTCGGTGACAACCCCAACATCTCCCCCCTAAGGCCCCCCAGAGCCAGTCCGGGGAAGGGTTTTCGCTTACCTCGATCCTACTCACTGCGCCAGAGAGGTAGGGGTTTACCAAAGGGGCAGGCCACCAGTTACTAATAATTAAATGTTGTTTTCCTCCGCCATTCACTCCCACATATAAAATTTTACCTGTAAGTCGGGGAAAACCTTAAATTAGTAGTCTAAAGGTACTAAAAATTTCAAGTTACCGAAAATTTTGTAACATTGAAATTTTACCGAAATAAAAAAAAAAAATTTGTTTTAAATTCTTGGAATTTATGGAATTGTCGCTGATGGGAAATTAGGGCAAAACACCAACTTAGAACCGACGACCAGAAATGTTTTTTCCCTTTTAAATTTTTGTTAATTCTCTTTTTTATAAAGCATCTACCATTGCCCCCAGCCCAGGTCCCCATGGTGTTTGATACCTGCAATGCTGAGGTTGTATGCATGGAATTTTATTCAAGGTACTTTAAATTAGTTTACTGAATTATTTTTTCCCAAACAATGGGTTTATTTTGCTTTTCAATAAAAAATTGGGAAAGATTGGTTTTGGGGAAACCCTTTCCCTTATTGCGGAAAATGTCACCCGTTATTTGACTGTTTTTTATGTTTTTTATCACAAAGATTTTTTTTAAACCCCCTCAATCATCAGCACGTTCTTTCCTCAATAGAGATAAACTAACCTAACCTGAGTGCCGTGAGTAATTTTTTTTGTTTTAAAGTGGATGATTACGTTTATTTTTTGCTGGGCAGAATTATGTTATTTAAAAAAAAAAAAAAAAAAAAAAATTTACTGACCCCTTCTATGAGCCATAACCTTATGAATGCTTCTGCAGATCCTACATCATGGGGGAGTCGACTTGGGTATGGGGAACGTCCCCAGAACTGAGCGCGGGTGGCACGGTTGTAAAAAATTACCAACGCTTCCCAGTGGGGAAAAAAGTCCCAAGGGTGGTGTGGGGCGAACATCCCCCTTCGGGCAGGAAATGGTATGTATTGTGAGATTAAAGATAATAATATGGATATAGTATTCCTTTGAGGTTTTTTTATAATTTTTTTTGTACAGGTGTGTTTGAAGTGTCAGGCTCTTAAAAGCTTAAAAAAAATGTAATGGCAATTTTTTTTTGCCATCATAATTTTACATGTTTTTATAATTCTCTCTCTCTCTCTTCTCGCCCTCTCCCCTCTCTCTCCCCTCCTGAACTCATGGGTGGTGTTCTCAATGCAGATGAAGGCGCAAAGTTTTGGATTTAAGAAAAAATTTTGTTGCCCTAGATTTTTCGAGACCCATAGTTCAGAATCCAGATGCGTGATACCTTTTGCTTCCCAAAACTATGCTGTTATGGGGGTTAGGGTAGGTAGGACTTGTGTGTCGAATTAATATAGAGTTTACATATCATGTATTTTCTATCATGTGCACATTCGGTACCAGGGTGCAATGGAAAATTTAGGTTCTTTTCAATCGGGACACATCCTAATCCCTAAAACGCCAAAAATGCCTCTACTGTTAATGTATATTTTCTTGTACATTTCCTTCCAGGAACCCCTTTCGGTTGTTTCGTCATTGCTTGGGATCTTTGGGCTAGCATGTCTTCCTTTTTTCCC
This sequence comes from Chionoecetes opilio, assembly GCA_016584305.1. Taxonomy (NCBI): domain Eukaryota; kingdom Metazoa; phylum Arthropoda; class Malacostraca; order Decapoda; family Majidae; genus Chionoecetes; species Chionoecetes opilio. Next base: position 129,588 of record JACEEZ010026042.1, read on the forward strand.
CCTTTTGCCACTGCAGCACACCTGTCTACTTGTGGACTTCCCCCCACCATTCCCAACTCACTTTCTAAATATTTTTTTTTTGAAGCTTCATATGTAATGTGGGGTGCTTTAATGAACAAGTGACTAAAGAAATTACACATCATGAGCACTTGTAACCTACTCCAACAGTATGGCCTTCCCCTTGAGAAAATGTAATACGGATTGTTTTCCTTTTTTTCTCAGGTTTGGAAGATTGTGTAAAAATGGAAATTTAGAGGGAAAAAGAATAAAAGTTCTAGAAGAGTAAGTTGAAGAGTTTTTTCCTAAGCAACCCCAAACCCTTTTCCCCAAGGTGATAATATTGCTTCTATGATGTATGGGGGTAAACACTAATGCTTGCCCAACCTACCTTTCCTTTCTGTGCCTATAGTGTTGGTGCCAACTCCCCTGGAACCCGTTTTACAACCTCTGCACAAATTTCTCCTTTTTGATCTTTTAAGGGAAAAGCACCATTCACTGACAGAGATGTTCTACAAACTTCTCAGTTTTAAAGAATGTAAACCTATACTAACATTAATGAAAACTGAAAGCTTTTGGGAAAATTTTGTTACATCACAAAACCCCAAAAAGTTTTCAAGCAGTATCTCCCCCTTACCTTTATTTGAATTTTTGACTGGGGTCATTTTTGACTGACAAAGAGGGGTCACATTTATTAAATATTAACCATAAGCCATTATTGGTTTCCGACCCTTGTGGCAGTAATAATTTGTCTGGATTAAAAAAGATTTGCCCTAAAAAATGTACTACAGTAATACTCCATTACTGTCCTCATTCAAGACATTGGCTGTTGATAACGTGTATTCAATTACATGTACTTAAAAAATATTTTGTTGGCGTCTGCTTTCAATATGATCAGTGTAGAATTACTATATATTGTAGAATTTATTCTGAACATCTCAGCAGGCGGGGGCTTTATGTATGCGCCGACTTCAGCTACAAACCCTGACAGGTAATGGAGGTCGGCAAGGGAGCAGATGCCCGATAGAGCAACGAGGCACAACAGTGCCGTGGAGCAGCTACTCCCAGGGTGGGGTTGGCTCAGGAGAACAAATAAGCCTGATCGCATCAATCATTGGAGGCATACCCCCCGGGCAAGTCCCAAAGACGCTACAAAGAAAATACCCGTCAAAGGGTGTCCTGTGGTGCCCGCGTGCGATCGACGGGCCGCCGTGCGGCAGGAGTTTTAAACCCGTCGCTGGGCCCCCCACTTGATGCCAACTGACCTGAATTAAAGTGTCTCATACCTGTTTTTATTGAGCCAGACATGAAACCAAAAAATGAAGAATGAAAAAAAATACAAAAAACGTTTATAAAATACACTCATATCGACAGAAATGTTTTAAAAACATACAAAAATCTGTAAACTAGTACATTTTTTACGGATTTTTAGGCAGACACCCATAGAAAATAAGAGGGAGGCCCCACAAAAAAAAACTTTTTCACTTTAGGAAATGGGGTATGTAACTTTAGCTTCATTCCCAGCAAGGAAGCTAGAGACACTTCTGTAGCATCCTTTTTCCCGTGTTTTGATGAGTGTGGGGGATTTTGGCTTTTTGGGATGCCGTGGGAGGGAGGGGTGTGTGGTGGGGGGAAAGAGGGAAAAGGGTTTTTTAGTGACAGCTGTGGTGGTGAGTGGGGGTTTAGAATGAAAGGAAAAAAGGGGGAGGGATAAAACCCGCGAAAGGGAAATTTTTTTTTTTTTTTTTTTTTCCCTTCTTTAATTTATGTCTCCAAACCCTCTCATCTCCACCACTATTTGGGGGAAAAAAAAGTTAGAACGACCGGAAAACGTCAAAGAAGACCAAGCAAAATGGAACACAAAGAAGACCAAGCAAAACAAGTCTTTTACATTTTCCCAGGTCGTTTAAATCTTTTTCCACCAAAAAATTTCCAACTCATCATTTAGAGCCCGCATGCACCGATTAGACAGCTTTTTGGGGGTTCCCGTCTCCCATGCTACTGGTATGGACTTGCCACCACTGTACAAAGTGACTATATGTTCTTCTTAAAAAAATGGATTGATTTTTCAGGCAAAAGAAACTGTAGACCTGGGGGGGGGGGTAGAGGAAAGGGGGGGTGATGGGGAAAATTTTGGCGCAAGGAGCAAGATGGCAACCCCCCTCCCCTTCATACTATCTTAGTGCGCCGAGCGATGTGGGCACTGTGAGGACTAACCTCCCGCCCAGTGAGATGTAGATATACGCAAAACCCCAGAATTTAACACATCATGAGGGGCAAAAAATCTGAGGGCGTTCTTGTCCTAATTTTTTTTTTGCAGTGACTAATATATATATTTTATATATATATATATTATATATTTTTAAAATTAATATATATATATATTATATATATATATATATAATTATATATATATAAAATTATACATATATATATATTTTATATAATTTATTTATTTATTTATTTTTTTATTTACAGTGGGTCGACCCCAGCGCATCTGCCCTTATGTTAAAAGGAAAAGGGGTATGATATTATAGAGACAGGGTGGTATACAGCAGAGTGGTATATGAAGGTGATGGATAATACAGGAAGGAAAATGGAAGGAAATCCTGCTAATTCGAGTGTATGAAAAAGGTTTTACAAAAAAATCTGGTTAATTTTATAGTTTATAAATTTTTTAGTTTTGTATGGCCGCAAATTATTTAAGTTGAAATGGATCCCCCCCCCCCTTTTCAAATCTTTAATCTTATTCATCTCGTTCTTCATGGGTGTTCCACCCTGTAAAACCAATGCGGAATTTTTTTGTGTAATAAAAAATAAAAGAAGTCCCCAAAGTGATTTTTTGGTTTTTTTCACATATTACTGGGTAACGCAAAAATATTTTGGTGTACTTAGAGCATATTTCTAAAGTAATTTTTTTGGGTGTTGAACAGTCCCCCTGGGCCCCTACCGAGAGTCATGATGAATTGAGCGACGCCTCCCTTTACAGGAAGGGTACCATAAAAGGGGATATTTTTTTTGGAACAAAAGAGCGACGTAGGCGGCACAAAGACACGGCACTTCCTTGTCCTTGACGACCTCGCGCGTCTTCTAAGAAAAAAAATCCCTTTTTTTGGTACCCTTCCTGTCAACGAAGGGGTCGCTCGCCCTTCAGCAACCCCCTTCGGTACGGGGCCCCTCAGTCTTTTGCGGGTAATGGTCTGTGCAACACCCTAAAAACATTACTGTATCGCAATTTCTTGAAAATGTAACGTAAAAATTTCCTCAATAGTTTAATAAACAGCGGCAAAAGGTCATTGCCCTACGTCGGGGCCCCTGGGGCGGCCCGCCGGTGAGGGCCCCTGAGCAAATCCCCCCGGCCCTACGTGTACACTTCCTCGGGCCGCCTAAGACTAGGAGGGCCTCCGGAGGGCCCCCCCTTTGGTTTGTGGGTCTTTAAATATCACATACGCACCCACACTGGTGTGGGAATCTTTGAGTGCCAGGAGTGTGGGAAAAAGTATGCCCTTAGACGTAGTTTTCACAGACATATACTCACCCACACTGGTGTGAGAAACTTTGAGTGCCAGGAATGTGGGAAAAAATTTTACACAAAAAGTTATCTTAAGGTACACAAGCTCACTCATTCTGATAGGCAAACCTTTGAGTGCCAAGAATGTGGGAAAAGTTTCAAAACCAAAACTTCTCTTGATACACACAGTTTCACGCACACTGATGAAGAAATATTTAAGTGCCTTGAGTGTGGGAAAAGATATACCTACAAAGGTGATCTTAACAGACACATCCTCACCCACACTGGTGTGAGAAACTTTAAATGCCTGGAATGTGGGAAAATGTTTAACCGAAAAAGCAACCTTAACGTACACAAGCTCACCCACTCTGGTTTGAAAAATTTTGAGTGCCCGGAGTGTGGGAAAACATTTACCTTGAAAGACGGTCTTAAATCACACATGCTCACCCACACTGCTGAAAAAAACGTTGAGTGCCAAGAATGTGGGAAAAAGTTCAAAACAAAAAGTACTCTTGCTAAACACAGCTACACACACACTGATGTAAGACACTTTGAGTGCGGTGATTGTGGGAAAAAGTTCAAGATGAAACACATGCTTAGGAGACACATACTCTCTCACACAGGTGAAAGGAATTTCAAATGTGATATTTGTGGTAAGCGTTTCCAAACCAAGGGTTGTATTGCTAGGCATATCCAAACACATCTGTGAGATGGTGCCTGTGTGGAGGGAGCAGCTGTGTGTATTGTGGTTATGGATTCCATTATCCAATTGTCCAGCCTTACAGGGGTTCTTTCCACGGGTTTCCTTATAGGGGTTCCATGAATTATTCTGAGGAGAAAATATAGACTGTACGGACCCTAGCAAAGCGGTGACTGACTGCTTACTTTTTGTATCTTTCTTCTGTCTCTTAAGGCATGTCCAGACTAGCGGGCGTGCCCAGCATGCCCGTGAATGTTGTCCACACGGCAGAGTCAATGAACGATGCCAGTAGGCTGATTAGGTGCGGTATGATTAACATGGTGCCCATTGCTACTACACTGCATCCTCGTACAACTCGGGTTCATACAACACGATTTTCGTACAATACGGTGGGGATCTGAGCAACCCACTTCATCCACACAACACTATTCGTATTCATACAACACGATCTGGTGATCCGAAAGCAAAGCAATTCGACCCTTACCCGCACTGCACGGTGTTGCGCTGCACAACACGTAACTTGAGTACTTCTTTAGTACTCAGTACCGATCAGTACTTACCTGTTACAATTATTTCAAATACCATAAGACATTCAAATCGACTAATTTGTCCTCACACTGTAATGTTTACGTTATGCCTCTGGAGGCTCAGCAGATTGGTTTCTTCTTCTTCTTGTGACCTCTTCTGCTTAGGATCGCTTTGTAGGTCGTCTGTCAAGATCGAGCTCGAGCTTGGCACATATCTTCCTTCAATGCCCCTCTGTAGCCCTTTCTTTCCCTGCCACCAACAGGGTTGGCGCCGCCAACAGCGTCATCTATCGTCTACTACCGTAGTGTTGATGTATCATTTACCACCAGCCTGTCACAAACGTATCACAAGCTCTTTTCAGTCCTGGAAATTATCACCCATGGCGAATTCATCAAAACAATTTACTAATACGTACTATTGCATACAAGCTAAAAGTTGTACGCTATGCCAAAGAACATGGGAACAGAGCAACAGAAAGACCACCGCCTACCGAGAAAATCGATAAGTTTTACTACTGATTTTACTACCGGTAGAAAATCTGTTTATTTATATATTTTTTTCTTAGAAATTTATTTCCAAACTTTCTCCCACCATTAGAATTAAAAGGTAAGGGACTAAGATGAGGGTAAAATTCTAGTGTTTGCCCATACTCTCCCACTTCCCCCAAACAAGTTTGGGGACCTGTGGGAATGCGGGGTTTTCGGGTGGGGAACAAATTATGCGTCGGAAACACGTAATTTAAGAGTTGTGTAGGGGGGTAAAATTCCTTAGATCTAGGGTAATTTCCTTATATCTAGAGAAATTTGCCTAACCAAAATTAACCTAACCTAACCTAGCAGGGGACTTGACCCACCGATAACCTAACCTAACCAAATATAACCTACCCTAACCTAACCAAATATAACCTAACCTCCTAGCTTTGTTGGGTGGGTTCTCGACACTTCGGTCATCATTCTGTGAGGATCGTCAGCTTCACACGTTTCTTGACTCAGAAGAAATCCAATGAATTTTCCCTAGATCTAGGGATTTTTTTCATCACCCCTAACTCAAAAACTATGTGGTTGCGACGCATATTTTGTACCCCAGCCAAATATCCCGCATTCCCCCAGGTCCTCAAGCTTGTTTTGTGGGAGAGGGGGAGTATGGGCAAACACTAGAATAATACCAAGATGAGTGTATACGTTTACTATATATTGATTATTGTAAAGGCAATGTATGCAGTGCAATGTGTTAATATGGGGGGAAAAGTACAACATTTTGGAGGTGTCCACCATAAGTACATTATAACATGGGTTTCTATGATTCGTACAACCCGATTTCGTACAACACGGCGTGCTGTGTCACCCATAATACCGTGTTGTATGAGGATGCAGTGTACGAAGAAAGTATTGTGTAGCATAATTGTTGTTGTGTATAAAGTTCCTGATGTGAACCATGTTACAACGAAGTGATAAGTGGGAGGCAAGCCCTCTATGGATCTCCAATGTTAACTTACGTCTGGCAGCGTTGTAGCTCCTCAAGCCACCGTCACTGCCTGGTGATTTCGCTTAACGATCGAGGGATCGGGCATTTTGATGGTTTGCTCGTCAAATGTGCCCGATGACGGGTATGCCTGCCAATCAGGCCCGCCATTCTGGACATGCCATTAATTCCTTCTCTGCCACAGGGACTGAATTGACTTGCCCTCTTTTGTTTTGTCCAGCCTGGCTGCCATTATCTTTCTTCGTGTGTGTGTTTGTTTGTTTTGGTTATCGCGCATGCTCAGAAATGATTGAGGGTGTAATGTTTGATGACTCTATCCTCTTCAAGTATTTGAAGCCAATCAAAGGAAATCACGTATCACGACGTGGCAGACAGAAAGTAGGAGTCATTTTCACCTCAGTTTCACAATGGTTGCTGCCAGTGGAGGTTGCATCTCCCGCGACCTCTGCTTTCTCAGGTTTTATCACTACAATGCAGGTAAATTTCCATTGATCATTTGTTTGGAGTGTTCCCTTGAGAAATACGAGGTTATATCGTCAGGTTTGGTTAGGTTTAGCGTAGGGTTGAAGTTTTTGAGGGAGTTATGAACCAGTTAAATATACATACGTACTTCCCTCACTCAAAAATCCCGATTTCCCACATTCCCCCAAGCTTGTTGGCTAAGGGGAAAAAGAAAATGTTAATTGGCAGTATTGGTTGAAACTACATATTTTTTAACTGCAATACTCTTTATCCGATATTTCACGACAGACTGCTGACTGCCTAGTTCAAAACAAGACGCAGTAAGGCTGCGGGATTACGATTGGCCCCCTATAAAGCCGGGTTCCCACTATCCCGCTTGTACGGCCGCCGTACAACAACAACAATAACGTCACAATGACGTCACAACAAAGTCTACCGCACCGCCGTACCGCTGTACGGCCGCCGTACAAAGTTAAATTCAAGTCATCTCTCCCGCTCGGCGGTGTCCGCTCGAGCGGAGTTGCCAACTGTGCCCAGTTACCACAAATACCACTCAAGCGGTGATGATGGTGACGTCATTGTTTTTGTATGGCGGCCGTACAAGCGGGATGGTGGGAACCGGGCTTTAGTCTGAATATTATGTTTTTTCGTACTTAATTTCTTAATTATTTTTTCATAATTTGAGATGATTTTTTGTATTAATATTTGCCAGACATAACGACTTTTCCGTAATTCCGACTTATGGAGAATTTACTGTGGTTCCTCTTCTTCTTCTTTACTAATATATTATTATGCAAAGTCAACAAATTACTTCAGAGTTTCTCTTGTTGAGAAATTACTTATTGTATTGTTGTTCATAAACAAACTCACTTTAGTCAAATTTTCAAACAATTATCTCGTATGTTTGAGGGAAGTTATAACATGGAAATCGTAGCTAGTACCTGGAAAACAAAGTGTAATATTTAAATGAAACCCTATGGATTTTTTATATTTTTTTTACATTCCTAGGATTTCAGTTGGATCATAATTATTTTCTAGCACTGCAATATTTCAGTGGAAGTGACACCAACCACCTTACCACATGACTGATCTGTTCATATTTGTACGAGATT
>JACEEZ010026042.1:137991-212991 GCA_016584305.1 Chionoecetes opilio
TTTATTACGGATAGTAAATGTCACTAGGGAGAAAGAAAAACAGTGAGAGTATTCATTTGCATAACCCACTAGCTCAGAACTATTTGCACTCAAAGTCGTAAGGAAATACGTAATCATTAATGTAGGCTACACTGATTCTTTCTATTTTTTCTTCGATACTTTCTTCTTTTCGGTCTTTAGCTTGTGAAGTTCAAGCTTAGCTGTTTCACACCTCTGTCCATGTCAAGTTCACTCCACAGTGGTTGGTGGTGAGAAAGATAGAACAGTACAGTACCCTCCCGAGTTTCGCGATTGCTTTCTTTCGGAGACATAGCGCGAAACTCGGGTATTGAAAACACTGTAAAAATGCTTATTTAGTCTGTTTTTTTTTTTTTTTTTTTTTTTTTTTTTTTTTTTTTTTTTTTTGTGTGTGTGTGTGCCTACAGCGCCGTTAGGCAGTGCCCTCCAGGGGTATGATGGTAGGCCCTGGAGGTTAACTTGAGGGCTGTGTACCTACCGTATTTTACAGCTTATAAGACTCACTTTTTCCCCCAAAAAATATCCTGAAAATGCCCCAAGCCCCTGTCCACCCAGCAGTGAATGGGTACTGGGTCTAGGGTTTGTGACCCGCCTCCCGGGATGGTGGCTTCGGCCAACACTACGTAGAGAAGAGGAGGGAGGAGAGGAGCTTGAGATTGAGCTTGAGTTGGGAGTCACCCAGCGGATGCTGTTTTGGTCTGAGTGAGTGAGCTTGACACATCTTGTCAGCTGATGGTTGTGTGACAGTGTTATACGGCAATAACACTGTGACAATGCCTTCCTCTCTTCGATCTCTCCTGTCTCCTCCAGTACCTCCAGAAATCACAGTACCACACACGTCATGGTTAATCACTTATAAAGGAGTATTTTGTGGTAAATAAGTAAGGAACGGCGGGGGTGTAAGGTAAGGTGCTACTTATTTCTTCGCGTTACCTATCTTATGCGACACCGGCTGCTCCTGTAGAGAAAAACACGTACAAAAGGAAAGAAAAAAAGCAAAACTACATACAAGCTATACTAAGCCTATTATATAATACTATAGTATTAGTATATAATAGTATATAATACTATACTACTAAGCAGGAAGGTAGGAAGATGTGTCCCGTACGTCTCTTATGGGAGGCGGTAGCAGAGTGGTTAGCGTCAAGATATGTGTCAAGCTCGAGCACGAGCTTGATAGACGACCTACAAAGCGATACTAAGCAGAAAAGGTCACAAGAAGAAGAAGAAGTCTCCGAGTGGCGTTCTCGGTGATCCGAGTTCGATCCTTGATGAGGGCTGTAAAATTCACTTTAAATCTTTCTCTGCACCGTTGCGTGGCATAAGAAGACCCACACGCTGCCCATTAACTCTACCTTCGAGTGCGAGTGCATCGGAGGACACAGGCGGATGGCATGAGCCTCTAATCACAGGCGTCACTATAGAAATTATGTCTGCATCACCACGGGCGAGGGCCAACCATCACAGCCCCCAAGTTAACCTCCAGGGTCTACCATCCCACCCCTGGAGGTCACTGCCTAACGGCGCTGTAGGCACACACACACACACACACACACACACACACACACACACACGCACACACACACTTACACAGAAGGAATAAATAGTTATGTTCCAAGGATAGTTATCAGAGAAAAGAAAAAAAATGAATGGTTTAACAGAAAATGTGAATTAGCAAGACTAGAAAGAGAAAAAACAGGGAATAGTTGGAGGAAAAAGGAGGTATCAACCTTTGGGAGGAGTACAAAACAACTAGAAATGAATATGTAAGAATCCGAAGAGAAGAAGAAAGTAACTATGAGAGAAATATAATAGAAAAATGAAAGAATGAACCGAAACTTTTCTAGATATATAAATGGAAAAATGAAAAACAAGGAAGGAGTAGATAAGCTGAAGGTAGAAGGCATAGTGTACGAAGATGCATTACAACAGGCTGAGGTGATGAATAAGTGCTTACAGACTGTATTTACAAGAGAAAGTGAATAAAAAATATATATATAGTAGCAAAAGAAAATATAATGGAAGCCATAAAAGTAGACGTAATAGAAGTAAAAAGGTTAATGGAAAGTCAAGATGTGAGAAAATCCCCGGGTCCAGATGGAGTGTCGAATTGGATAATGAAAGAGTGCAGTAACCAACTAGCAGGAAAGTTACATAGTGTAATTGAGAGTTCACTCAAGGAGAGCAGAGTTCCGCTTGATTGGAAAAGAGCAAATATTGTGCCAATTCACAAAGGAGGAAACAAAGAAGAACCCTTAAATTACAGGCCAGTATCATTAACAAGTGTAGTGGCAAAAATGTGTGAAAAATTGTGAAGGACAGATGGTTGAAATATTTGGAAGAGACAAACACACTTGCAGGTGGCCAGTTTGGATTTAGAGGAGGAATGTCATGTAGTACAACGAATTTATTAAGCTTTTACTCGAGTGATCGATGTGACACAGGAAAGAGAAGGGTGGGTCGATTGCATATACTTGGACCTAAAGAAGGCATTTGACAAGGTACCTCACAAGAGACTGCTCTGGAAGCTAGAACATGTAGGAGGATTGAAGGGTGGTTTGCTGAACTGGATGGAAGACTTTTTGAGCAACAGAGAGATGAGAACAGTAATAAAAGATCAAAAGTCAGAATGGTGCAGTGTGATAAGTGGAGTTCCTCAAGGATCCATATTGGCCCCAGTGATGTTCTTGGTCTATGTAAATGATATGACAGAAGGAGTGAACAGTTATATGAGTTTATTCGCTGATGATGCTAAATTACTAAGAAAAATAGAAAGTAAAGAGGACTGTGAGGATTTACAAAAGGATCTAGATAAGATTTTCAGATGGAGTCAACTATGGAAAATGGAGTTTAATGCTAAAAAGTGTAAAGTGATGGAAGTGGGCAGTAGCAAAAAGAGACAGAGAGGAAAGTATTCGATGGGAAACGAATGGATAATCAAAACAAAGGTCGAAAAAGATTTGGGAGTATGGATTACGGATAATTTGTCACCTGAGAAGCATATAAACAAGATCACAGGAGATACGTACCAGTTGCTGAGGAATATAAGAATGGCATTCAAATATCTGGATGAAGAGATGATTAAGAAATTGATAACATCTTTGATTCTTGAGAGCCTCATAATGGCCTTTCTTTTGTGTGTTTTACGGTTTTGTATTTGATAATATTATAGAACAAGCATTTCCGAAGATAACAGTATATCTTTTATACTGATAAATATATATTTGGTAGGGGGAAATTACCATAAGCTGGCAAACACGGGCGGCAAGTGGAGTTTGTTGGTCCTCCAGCTCGCTCCGACGGGCGGCATTTGGCTTGAAGCCGCTAGATCGTGACGTCAGTGCAAGACACCTTACGGAGATCAGCGGTAAGTGGGCGTTTTGTTACTCTTTTATTTTTACCTAGACTAGTCCGCTATGATGTGAAAAAGGGGGAAAAAATATGAATTTTACCCTTTTCGTATGATTATATACGAGATCACTTAATGTTTTGTCCTGTATGAATTCTGATTGGTTGAAATAAGACAGTCTCTGTGATTGGCCTACAGACATGAAACTCGGCTGCTCATTGGCTCACAACACGTCCCCATGAAGAGCCGTGGTTGCTGTCCCGTCAGTCATATGACCCGAAGAGGAAGATAGTGGTGGCACAACGCAGCACAGTAATATCCCTGATGGGGTGTTGTTGCAGCTCCGAGCAGGAAACCCACTCACAGGTCAGTGTTATGGCGTGACAACACTACATACAACAAACAACTACTGCTGCTCCAAAGCTACATGGTCTCGGTTACCTAGCTCGGGGGAGGGAGGAGATTCCTTCATCACATTTTACGACTACTACAAACGTACAATTAGCGCCTTGAGGTGGTGCTGCGAGGCAGGGTCATGAGTGCTGCTGGAGTATCAAGGTAATGAGCTGATAATATACCACAAACATCAACTAATGAAGTAATGATAACCAAAACACTTAAATAGTAAACAGTTCAGCTGATACGGACCCGTATCTTTGAACTGGAAATACTGGTTTATAGAACTGTCGCCGATGGGAATTCTCGCCGAAACACCAACCGAGAACTCACGCCGACGTGGAAATTCTGGTAAAATTCTAGAGTCCTTTCCCGCCCTTATTAGTAGTTTTATTTTCTCCAGACCTTCACAGATCCCTTCAGATACCTCTAAAACGTAATTATAGAATGGGGGAGAGATGCCCCCTTCAACCCCCCCTCCCCCCTATATTAATCCCGCCCTGGACCCCCAAAAATAATATTACTAACCTAACCTTACCAATAACCTCCTAGCAAGACCTAAGGGCGAGAAAGAAGAACTAGAATTTTACTTTGTTAGTTTAGGTTATATTGAGGTTAGGTTTACCTTACCTTTGATACCTTTGAAGAATTTTGTCAGTTATCGACGCAGCTGAGATGGATCTCCACTGTTACCAGACAGCTCTCTCTCCTCCTTGATCCAGTGCAGGAGACTTTGAGTTGGAGCTGGTGTATCCTGGTGTTGGCGGTTGGTCTGGTATATTGGCCAGCCAGGCATCCAAATTGTACTTGAAGGTGTCGCGTGAGACACCCCTCATGTTTCTTAGTTTTATTGGGATGCAGTTTAATAATCTTGTAGCGCTGAAGGTGAAGCTGTGGTGTGTTAGAGTTCTAACTCTATGAGATGCTCCTGGGGTGGTGCACACGTAGCACAGCCGTCCTCTCCTGGGGTGTGCTGTTTCTTGCACATTGGTGTTTGGTACCCTGTTCTCCAAAATTTTCCAAACATAAATGACGACGTATCTTTCTCTGCGTCTCTGAAGCGAAAACAGGTGCAGTGTCCTGAGTCTCCCAGTAATTTAGGTGTTCAACTCCGTGGATCTTGTTTGTGAAAGTTCTTTGGGGAGCTTCTAGTGCAGTAATTTCAGATATTTTATGTGGTGACCAGAGCTGGCAGCAGTATTCTAAGCGTGGTAGCACCAGTGACTTCCAAAGAGTCAGCATACACTGTTCACTCCCGGTTTGGAAGGTCCTCAGGATCCAGCCTGATAGCTGCCTTGCTTTTGCTGTTGTTGATATGATGTGGTCAGAAAAGGTAGCATCATTGCTCATGTTTACACCCAAATCTTTAACCACATCCTTGGCTACTATTTCCTGTTGGCCACAATGGTATTTTGTTGAGGTTTTGATTTCAATTCTGTTTCCATACCTTAACAACTCAAAATTTTCCCCATTTAAGACCATATTATTCCTATCTGCCCACTCTAAGATTTTATCTATGTCTTGTTGGAGTAGCTGAGTATCTGGTTGTGCACAAATTTTCTTTGTTATTCTTGTGTTGTCGGCAAAGGATGTAGTGCCGACCGGGGTAATTTGGTCCTTCCAACGGACCGGTTCTATTCGGACCGCCATCTTTGCTTTGGTGTTTGTTTCAATATAAATAAGAGTGTAACAGTTTTGAATATCCCATGTAGTAAAACAACCATTTTAGCATTTCTAGTATTAATATGAATATAAATATCAATATGTAACTGAACCCAGGAACCAAAATAGAAAAAGAGTAAAATGACAGCAAAAAAAAGTTACGGCGAAGTTTGTTTACAAAATCAGCTGATTTGGCGAATTTTCATGGGATTCAAATACGAGATGGAGTACATTCTTGTAAATAAGCGTATATAGAGTGTTTTTCCTCTACTTTAACATGAAAATATAAAAAATGCTCTATCTTGTCTCATTTTCGTATGATCAATGCTCAGTTTGGGTCCGTATTTACCCCGGTGACAAAAACACTCGCGGGGTAAATTGGACCCAGTGTAATGTACCCCACACGGCATATCACGGTGAGGATTAACTGCTTATTTGCACTAGTTTCTTTCGTTTCAGGTTGTTGAATGCTAATATGGAATTAGTTTAAAGGTGCTGGTATATAAATTAAGGGTAAATTTTTACTCAAGGACCAGAATTCTCTACACAATTGGGAGTATGATTAATGGATACGGTAAATGTGCAGTTTCAATCAATACTACCTATAAACCAATACTCTCCTGACATAACTGGGGGGCTATGCCCACCCATACCGCCCTGCTAGTTAACTAACCTAACATGGGTATTGATTACGCAACCTAACGGTATTATTTTACATTAGGACCGAAATTCCCTACACAATTGGGAGTGTGGTTTCTGTTTACCTTATTGGATTCTAGGAAACATTCTCTCTATGAGCTTCCGTCTCAAATCATTACTTTTGGAGATAGTGACATGTTCATAGGGAGGCGAGAGCCAAGTGCTTACGTGCGCCACACTCTTCTTCCTCTTGTGACCTGCATCGCCTCTGTTCTTTCCTTGCTGCGGACACATTTTTAATGCAGATTTGACTTTTGTTTCGAGGTTAAAGCGTGGGTTAGGTTAGGTTAGTGAGTCAAAAGGTGGGGTTAGGTTAGTTTAATTTTCATATCTCCTATACACTCGGATCTCCTTCCTATTGAAAACATCTTATATCTCCGAAAGAAGTGCCTTGTGACGGAAGCTCATAGAGAGAACGTTTCTTAGAATCCAATATGATAAACAGAAAGCATACGCCCGAGTATGTAGAGAATTTCGGTCCTAGTGTAAAAATGTACCAACCTAGCCTCACTGGGGGGGTTTCGCCCCCATACCCCCCTTGTGCTATTTTTCATTTCCGCCAGCTGTTGTAGGGGTTAGAAATATTCCTTATGATGAAAACGAAAAGTTTAGGATCTTTAAAACCACCCAGCGTGTATTGGTTTAAACTGCACTTATACCATGGATTCTAAGAAACACTCTCTATGAGCTTCCTTCGCAAATCACTACTTTTGGAGATATAAAATATTTTTTATGTGAAGGAAAGGGTGTAGTAGATATGAAAATTAACTAACCTAACCCAACCTTTTGACTCACTAACCTAACCTAATCTAACCCCACGTTTTAACCTCCTAACTAAAGCAAAATCCTCATTAAAAAGCGTCCATGGCAAGGTAAGAACAGAGGCAATGCAGGTCACAAGAGGAAGAGTGAGGCGCACGTAAACAATTGTCTCTCGCCTCTCTATAAACAACATGCCATATCTCCACAAGTAATGTTTTGTGGCGGAAGCTCATAGAGAGAATGTTTCCTAGAATCCAATAAGGTAAACAGAAACCATACTCCCAATTGTGTAGGGAATTCTGGCCCTAGTGTAAAATAATACTAAATTAAGTAGCAATGCTTAGAAATTATAAAAGAAAACTAACATAGACCTAGAAAAAGAAGAAAGACTAGGAACTCAAAGAATGGAATCCCAACGTGTGCGTGTTGGTCATCTTTTCCGCCTCCCCAGAGCATGTGAAGAACAGCTCACAGAATGTTTGATAGTGTCCATGGGCATGGTATGAAACGTTTAAGTTTTTGGAGGTTTGTCAAATTTTGAAGAATTTTTTTTTTACTTTATATAAATAGGACCGATTTACCCCGGAGTTAGGTCCGATTTACCCCATTTAGTGTAACAATGCGGTCCGCACTTCTCAGTGTATTGCTAACAGAGCTATAATGGAAATTTTTTCAAACTTTAATGTCATATAGGTAGTGACCCTCCTATGATTGTATTAAATTTTTGTTTGTTTATTTCAATAGATATGGAAACTGGATCAAAGTTTGTCAAAACCAGGACCAAATTACCCCGGTCGGCACTAGCGTTTGTATTTGTATTATTTTTTTTTTTATCTCTCCCCCACTTTATAATTACGTTTTAGAGGGGTTCAGATTAGGTTAGTGGTCTAGGGGGAGGGGTAAGTTGCCTGTGGAGCCCGCTAACTCCTGCGGAATATTAACCAATTTTTTTTACTAATATACACTAGTAGGACCATAATCCATTATGGTGGTCAAAACTATGATATTCTGACGTGTTTTTATGTGTTTCACATGAAAATTATCTTAACAACTATCAGAAATACTTCTGTTTGCTTCTCTCCCCTCTCCCTTACGATCTGGGGGACCTGGTGGGAATGCAGGAGTTTTGGGAGGGGAGACGAAATTCACAGATTTACCTGATCTAATCTAACCTAAACATGCTAATCACTGTAATCATGGGGGCTTCGCCCCCCAAGCCACCCCGAAAGACCTCATCTCATAAACCTACTAACTGGGGTGCAGGAGGCTGAAAGAACGTCCACGTTTCATGGCAACCTTCAGCTCACTGCCGGTTTCTATAAACATTAAAATACTACTGTTTGCCCATATAAAAATTATGTACAGGTGTTCTAACACAATATGATTGCATCTCGAACCAACTTCTTGAGGTCTGGAACCCTCCACATGACCATTTAGCACTTCATTCCATATGTTTTAATGTGAACAAACATGATGTACTTATGTTAACTCAGCGGACGTATTCCTCCTCCTAAAATTGATCTATATCTGTGGAAATATTGATTTGCGACAAAAACTCAAAGAGAGAAAGTTTCTTAGAATGCAATAAGGTAAACAGAAACCATACTCTTCATTATGTAGGGAATTTTGATATAATAGTAAAATAATGCCCCCCCCAAATAATAATAAATGGCAAAAGTTTGGCGTATAAGTATTCAAAGTTGCAAATAGATTAGCTAAATCAATCAATTTTGAACTTGATATATCCATATAGTAGTATTTTGTATATTTATTATGTATTTATGAACATATCTAACATAATGAATGGATAATTTCAGTGAAGACAAGGTGCAGTGTCTCTACCGTGGATTTGCATGGCAGCTATCTCTGACAAAACTTCCACTATCTATCTCTCTTTTATGATGTATACTCTTGCCACTTTTCTTCTCTTTGACTTTAATGGGCTGTAGATAGCCCAGCCAATCAACGTGATGCCAACCATTCACAAATAAAAAAAAAAATTCTTTCAAAGTCAGAGTTGTATAGAAAGTTAATCGTGGTAACTTTTCCAGGATGGTGAAGTAAATGAGAGGACTCGTTTACTGAATGATCCTGTGAGCAACACCTACCAAGTTACTGCAAGGTAGGTTTTGTGCAAATTTAACATTACCCCCATTTTCTGCTTAGCTTCCTCAAATGTATGAAGCTTTGTGTGGACTTTGGGAAAAGGGTCCCTTCATAGCACTGCATACTGATGGGAAAAAAGTATGATGCTTGGAAAAGAAAACAAACTTTGGTATTCAATAAGATTTTGTAACTAGATGTTAGCATAACAGCACAAAATTTATAGTGTATTGTGGCTCATTAGCTAAGAGTGGAATCATATTTTGCAGGTTCCTTAGTTAAGAAGTCAGTCTAATAGGCCAGTTATGAATATAAGCCCTGAAAATCTGAAAATGTGTGGGTTTTTTTTTTTTTTTTTTTTTTTTTTTTCCCATCACAGGGATCTGGCCAAGGGCACAACAAAAATGGGTAACACAAAGCCCGCTTAGTTGCCAGTCCCTATAAAGAAGACAGTAAGAGAATAAAATAAAAACAAAGGGGTAGGCCAATTTAGTTCGGGAGGTGTCTTGTTACTCTTCTTTTGAAAAGATTTAAGTCATAGGAAAGTGGAAAAATAGAAACAGGAAGAGAGTTCCAGAGTTTACCAGTGAAAGGGATGAAAGAGTAAAGATACTGATTAACTCTTGCATTAGGAAGATGGACAGAATAGGGATGGGAATGAGTAGAAAGTCTTGTGCAGCGAGGCCGCGGGAGTGGGGGAGGCATGCAGTTAGCAAGTTCAGAAGAGCAGTGAGCATGAAAATAACGGTAGAAGAGAGCAAGAGAAGCAACATTGCAGCGGTGATTTAAAGATTGAAGACAGTCAGTCAGAGGAGAGGAGTTGATGAGACGAAAAGCTTTTGACTCAACCCTGTTTAGCAGAGCTGTATGAGTGGATCCTCCCCAAACATGTGAGACATACTCCATACTTGGAAGTATTGGGAAGGATGACCATGTCATTGTCATCTGAATTAGACATAAACATTTGGCCTTAGTCAAGTGTTTCCAGTATTATGTACACCAGTAGGACGCCGACACACCTAGTGTTTCCAGTATTACATACACCAGTAGGACGCCAACACACCTAGTGTACAGGTTGACTTGGGGTCTAAACAAATATTGTTCGAAAAAATAATAGTAACTTACAAGTGTCACACAAGTTTTGACCAAAGCAACAGCAGGGAAGCACAGTTTACTAATAGCATAGCTTTGTTGAGTATAACTAGATTTTATGTTATGAGAGAGGAAACTTGTAAAACTCTTTGTTTGGTAATATTTTCCACAGAGAATAATCTCAGAACTTCAAATTATCTACTTGAGCATGATATGGACCAATACAGGCAGGACTTGATCAGCTTTGGAGCCGTCATGACTTGAGAATTCAAACTATAGATGACTAAAATCTAGCTCAGAAATAGTCATTACTATCATACAGAGAGAGAGAGAGAGAAGTCATTCAGTCTACCATTGGGAAATCTGATATGGGGTAATGCTTTAATGTTAGTGGCTTCTTTTCTTGTGTATATTTGTTATTTTTTCCGATTATCTTTTCAGCTCAAATGACTATGGAAACCATTATTCTACCTCTGCCACAAAGAAGTCTGATGATCACTCTGTCTTAAATCAAATTTTGCAACACACAGCCAGGTTAGTGGTGGTCATACTTTGCGTACTTGTGATTTATTTTATTGCTTCAGTGTTGCAGTTTTGCTTGAGTGTTATGTAGTTTTTTTCAGTCCATGTTTAACACATGGAGTCCTTCTAGCTTTCCTCACTCACTTTCCTTACAGTACCTTTTCTGTCACCATCTATCCAGCTTTGTTTTCTAGATCTTCATCCCCATTCTCAATATAATTTTAGGTGAATCTGGTGTTACAAGAATTTTTATTCTGTGTTACATACATTCTATTGACTTATGTCAATAATACTGACTGAGGACTTTACTTGTGATCTTCCGTTAACGGCAATAACAGTCTTAAGAGGATCATTTTGTTTGATCACGTGTGGTAATGAAGTAGACTATATTCTCTGAATCATGGACATGTTTTGCTACCACTTCAAAGGGAAAAGTATTTTAAATCAAAGGGATTTATTGGTGAAGTGATTCTTGTTTACTTGTTACTGCAAGTCGACTATTTGCACCAAAACCTCACCTTGGACGACCCAGAAAGACTATAGTGAAGACAGACTGCTTTGTTAAAAAAGTATAAAAAGTGTTAATACCTAATAAGTGTGAAGCCTAAGCAAAGGGAAATTTCTTTAGTCACATACAGTGATGAAAGCACCTGTAATCGCATGAGTGTTCAGACAGGCTGCCTAACCTTGCCCACCTGCCACGCCACCAGCAGTGGAGGTATACAGTCACTGTACAGTGTGGTGGAAAGCACACTCTTAAAGGTATATTCTTCCTTTTCTAGTGAGGAACGGTGCACTTTGGTATTTTTTTTACTTTTTTACATCAGCATCATGAAAAAAGTAGAATCAGCTCACAATATCGGCACCTATGTTGTGGTCGTTAAGTGAGCGCCGTAGCTCATGACTTTGAGGCCCAGGCAGTGAACTGGACAGGATACAAATGTGATGCTGTCTCATCCCTGTATGGTTAAATTATGGTAAAATTAGGGAGCTTTAAAAGGAGGCTAGATAATTTCATGGCTGGGGATGAAAGGTGTATGTAGTAACAGTAGTATTAAGTAACAGGAACTACATTGTGTAGGTCTCACGGTCTCTTGTAGCTTCCTTATTTTCTTATGGTGCTGATGATGACTGAAAGGATTGAGAAGTCTACTTGCCAACAGATTCATCATGTCATCTTTATTGTTCAGAATTGTCCACAGAAACATGGATGGCCCAGGGTAATTTTTGAAGGGGTAGCAAGAACCCACAGATCTTTACCATTTGTGCGTCTCTGTCATCTAACGTTTGTGAAAGTCAAGGTTTTATTGTATATAGCTTTAGTGCATTATTTTTACTTCCATTTCTTTCTTTAATTTTCGTACTTTGTGTTTTTTAGTGGCAAAAATGGTAAAATACTTTATATTCAGGTTTACTGTTAATAGAACCAAATACAGGAGCTCCTGACCGTAGTACGTACATTACTGGGTTCTGGGGTTTGAACTTAACATGAACCCTGAGTCTAACATTACTTTTGTCAATACTGAACACTGCACACAGTTGTAAAAAAAACCCAATGTCTATACAGAGCAGCTATTCCTCTACAATACTCAGTAGTATATGTAGCCAGCCATGAATGGTATAGTTCAGTGCTTCTAGCTATCACCATCACCACTGGCTTCACTCGACTTGTTGGGGTGATTGAATATCTGTGAAAACCACAATTTGTATTTACAGGCAGGTTTAAATGTAATTCTGAATGTATGTAACTTGAATGTCTATAAGTAGGGGTTACCTGTATACTAAAAGTTTTGAAAATTTATATTACAGTAAAGTATGTGGAGAAATATTATTTGTCTAGATATGAAATGACGTAGCAAATAATGGCAAGGAAAATTGAGGGTATTTAGTCCAAATGTTTTCTCCCTTGCAGTAGTATCATTGATGTGGGAGCATTGGAATGCCACACTTTGGAGCAGCATGAGTATATCGAGAGAGTGAGGACGTATAACCAGCGAGTCAATGCAATACCACAACTCAAGGTAAGTCAGTGAGACTTTTGTATGTTTCAATCCTACAGATCTTCAACTCCTGATGCTGCTAATGATATATAACAACCTTCCCCAGCATGAAGTCCTTTACATCACATCTCTCATAACCCTTGAACTGCGGATCTCACATAATACTGAAACTTACAGTGTGGAAAGATTCACACATCTTATAAAACAGGAAATATAAATTGTGTTATACTATAAAATATCTCATGATACTTAACCCCTTGAGGCCCAGAACGTAATTTCCATTGTAATTTGGCTACCATTAGACGATTTTTAATGAATATAAGCAATATTTTATAGATATGACCTATTTTGTGTCCTTGTCCACTAACTAATTTGGTATATTTAGTCACTTTTCGAAATTTTATGGCTAACAACAGACGATTTTATATAGCAAAGGAGAGATCTGGGCGTGAAGGGTTTAAAAACTGAAGTGTTGAGTAGTACAGTACATCAAGAGTGAAAAAAAAGTAATAAAAGCATAGACTATTCTCTCAAATATTGCCACTCTGGTATTGCAGGTGGCACAGGGCTCCGGGCAGACTGGTCTGTGCCAGGCCACACTTGTTCTGTGATGCAAGACTGCCATACATTATTTTCTCAGTGGTCATAATTTATAATTTTACTGGGCAAACAATGGAAAAAATATATTATATGAATAACAGATAATGATCACATTATTCATGACAGTTATTAAATGTGTTCTCACAATAACTCAACTGAGGATCATGTCATTGTTCTCTAAGATCCGGGTTAGAGGAAGTGAGTTGCTAGAGGCCGCTAGAACACAGTTGAGAGAAAACATGCTGAGGAAAATAGTATAAGGTGTGAAAAATCATGATTTTTAACCCCTTCCGCACCGCGCGCGCGCCCGCTCATAAGGCCTCTATACTGCTCCAGCCCACTCGCTCCCCCGCGGAGTATCCACCCACAAAACCTTGCCAAATACCCATAAATTTTTATAGTAGAGTAGTTAGGTACAACAGGATAGTAGTAGTAGTCTGCACAGTATGTGACCAATGCATATACATCCTCGGTAATTTCATAACCCCCATCGTCATCAACAAGCTAATGAACGCGTGCATTTCATCCCCTTTGACAGGCCGCCATATAATTCCATTAACTTTTCTTTTACCTGTACTAGTAAAATATTCAGCAGCCCTTTCATTCATCCACAAACATAATTTATCTATCACTTCTGCATCAAAAAAGTGACAAAACGCCTCTCTTGGGGAGGAAAAATGTGGGACGGACGCACGAATCTCCCCGGTGACGTCACCACTGAACGCGGGCACAGCGTCTAGTCTATCGTCTTCAAAGATGTCGGATATGAAAGACCAACCTGCGTCAACAACAGCCTCGTTGTCGGAATATATTTAATCTTCACTATCATCATCTAGATCACTGTCCTCACTATCATCACTGTTCTCACGATCAGAGTCACCTGGCAGGTATTCTGAACCGGAAGTGGACTCTGTATCAGCCTCCATGGTGAAAAACGCACAAAATATAAAAGATCCAAGATAGCTAAGCCACGGAGACACAAAGCAGTATATCCTTCCTTGCTGGGGGTATAATCACGACTGGCATCCCTTGGGTGAATCTCCTCCTATTAGTCGAGACAGCGTGACGATACGGTCTCTGATTAGCTGCTGGTGGAGTGGGCTGAGCTTCCAGTATCCCCAGTGCAACATACAGTAACATAAATACAACTCCAAGCAACAAAACCGTCTTACAGTACTCCTTAGAATTAATCACGTATATGGGTACGTGACGGCTTATTTTACATATACGCTCATCCCGTACATGTGTACGTGACGGTGCGGAAAGGGTTAAGGCCAGGGACGGACTGGCCATAGGGACAAATGGGACATTTCCCGTTGGGCCGCTGGGTCGTGTGGGCCGGTCTGATGATTATAATAATAGGTAATAAAATATAAAAAAATATTAAAAAGGAAAATGAATAAATAAATGAAGGAGTGAAAATGAATTATCTGAAGAATAAGGTAAAAACAAAATAAATGAGAGAGAGAGTCACTCAGCTGACAAAGAGAGAGGTGACGACTGACTAGAGATCTGAGAGATCAACAACTCACGAGTATGGTACGTGTACACTCGTACAGTCGACACAAGTCAACTTTCAAGGTTCTCAATAGAGTCGTCTAAGTTGTTGTTTTCAGAATTTTTGTATTTAAATGTGTTAACGAGTATATGCTATGCATGTCAATGCACACACTGGGACGATACCTTATTTAAAATGCATTATGGACATTAACCCGTGGGCTGCGGCAAGCCTTCCGGAAGCGCAATTTTCAATTGCATACAAAAACCGCGCCAACATTCGTAGAAGTCTACAAACTGTGTCACATATAGGCTACACCTTGATGTCAGCCCTCGATAACACACCACCATCTGCCTAACTACGCTGTATGTAGAGATATACCACTCCTTGGGTTTTTTCCCAAGATCTGGGATTTAGGTCCTGGCGTTGGGATATTTTTTGTCTATCTTGGGACTTTTGGAGGGATTATTAAAGTATTTCTCCTGTTGTTTATCTCAAGGTACGGTACAACGGTACCTATGCTTACCTTGAGATAAACTACTGGAGAAATACTTGAATAATCCCCTCAAAATCTTGGGAAAAATCCCAAGGAGTGGCACCCCTGATCCCACCTCAGCAGTCTCTCGCCAGCGGTTTGGTGCCATTCGCGCCAGATATTTCTACTCCCGACCACAACCACACCACAACCCCATACGTTTGGGTTAAAAATATATATATTGCCGGATGCTGATTTTTACTACTTTGACGTTGATGTGATTTTCATCCAATTCTGTAATGGTCACTGTTTTACTCACATCCCCGCACTGGTGGCACTAAAAAAATCTTTGCTCCCGCAGTTCCCGGGTTAATAAGGACTAATATGCTGCGCATTTCAACAAATAACAATTCCTTGTGGCAACAGTGGTAGGACTGCCGTCTGCCGCTGTTGTCAGACAGTCATTTAGTTATAGATTTGTGGTGCCCGTGGCGTGGGAGGTGTGTACTGTGTTGCATTGATTTTCGCATTTATTATTATTTTGGTCTATCAATATCTGGTAGATCTCCTCCCTAAGACGATGAGGAATTGTCAACGAATTGAGGATCAAAGCCGTATTTCAACATTTTAATTTATGTTATGCTGAGCCTGACAGTACTATAGCAAAATTTGAAGGATATAGATATGAAAGTGTACAATAGATATCAACTTTCAGGCTCTTATTTCTTAAAACTTACTAAAATTATGACTTGTCTACCGTAGATAACACTAAAGTCGCCAGGACAACGTTTCTTTTCGATTTACAGACGTGTAGTGGCGTTAATATTTACATCTCTACATCCATGATTTCAGGAAAGTTAGAAGGGGCTATCTGGAGAGTCTGTGTCATTTTGTGTCTTCATCCGTATCATATTATGGCTATAAATGAACAAATTACCCAAATATCAACCGAGTGGCGACGTTGGTAACGGCTACACTAAGATCGCCAGCTAGTGTTTATATCCTCCCGTCAGCTGCTGTCTGTCGTCGCCCGAAAAAAAAACGAGTAGTGAAATTTGAAACAGTAAATACTTGCAGATACAAAGCATGAAACAACACTGTAACAGGGTAGATTATACAGTCCTGATATAAACTACTGTGTATCATCTTCATCCCCCCGTCCCCGCCCTTCCTCCAAGTGGGCTGGTCAACACCAAAAGTCCTGGGCCAAAATTAAGTCCCAGTCCGCCCCTGGTTAAGGCTAGGCATCGCAGGACAAGCATAATCTGATCAAAATATTATTGTTTGTGGCCAAGGAACTGTCCTCATGAATCGTATACCTGCTCACCCCATTGATTTGACTGACATAAACTGGCTAGTTGCAAAAATGTGGTAGTGTGGTTCAACTAGGTTTGGTTGTACATAATATGACTCCATAACTAAGTCAAGTGTAATCCTGGGGTCAGCTGTTTTGTTACCTGGCAGCCTAATGGTGACTTGTTAGTTGTGCCGTGAGGGCGGTGCTTGTGGCGCCCCTCACACTCATTATGTTCCTATTTTATGGTATCTACAGTTTGTTAAACATGTCGTGATACTATCTTATCCTCTTTATATATTGAAGGTCTTGTCTCTTTATCTGACTTCGGTTTCAGTAGAAAATATTATTAGTTGGAATATATTATGATTAAGCTGAGTCTGATGATATGCTTTTGCTCTACCTCCGATAAGGACCAGATAACCACAGGATGTTAAGACCACGATCTTTTACCCAGAATTTAGGACAAGCCTTAGTTTGGAGCTTACATTTTTAAAGTTAAAGGTTAGCCTTGAATACCAGAATACATAGTATCTCCTGTCATTCACCGTGCCACTGTGTGTTCAAACAGAGCAGTGCTGATGTGCTCTATGATAATGGCGAGAGAGTGCACTATGGTTCTGAAAAATACCAATAAATCATATGATATGTTTCACCAAAGATGAACCCAGCCATGTTGCAGTAATTAGTCAGGGAACTGTACTGTGGATGAGATATAGCTGCAAACCCTATAGTCTATTTTTTTTATTATGGTCAAAATGCACTAAGGAAGCCACGCCCCCTGCCTCCCCCTCTATTCTACGGGGCAGCTGATTGCTGCATTCCTCATATCATCACTACCAATCACAATATCTTCACTACTTAACAGCGCGTGACCACTGGACAGAGTAATCTTCACTACAGAGGGTGACAAAATCAAAAAACCCTCTGTAGTGAAGATTGCTCTGTCCAGTGGTCACGCCGCTGTTAAGTAGTGAAGATATTGTGATTGGTAGTGATGAGACGAGGAATGCACCAATCAACTGCCCCGTAGAATAGAAGGGGAGGCAGAGGGCGTGGCTTCCTTAGTGCATTTTGACCATAATAAAAAAAATAGACTATAGTATCTTTTATTATGAAAATATAGGGGTTTTTTTCATTTCATAGAATAGCGAGTTTATTGAAGATGCAAAATGTTCAAAAGTATGCATGTGTTTGGATAGTTTTGAGAGTAGCATGGGCTATTAGAGGTTTTCTGCATTGATAGCTTACCAGACAATACACAAATTATTATTAATGGTAACATTTCATTATTTTGCCAGACTCCCAGCAAAAGGCATCATGAAGTCCAACTGTTATATGACATACCAGCAGCTGAGAGAGTTTTGTCTGCACAACCCATTTCTTTAGCAGATTTGAACATGGTAAGAACTGAGAATACTGTCACAGCTCCAAGCAGTGTGGATCTTAATAAATTATAATGTTTTAATGAGTTGCTCCTTTCTAAGTGTGGATTAGCATCTTTTTCCACATTCCATGCTATTTGTCCTTTCCGTAGTGTCTAAACCAGTAATTAGGACTCACTGATGTGCTGCTGATTTGATTCTTGTAACCTAATAGGGATTTGTAGAATGGGAGGCAGGTGGCTTCAAGAAGTGCTTAGTTGAGGGTGAAATCCACTTATGGGTCCACTGAAAGGTGCAACAGCCTTGGTTGAACTTAGTGAATGTTTGAGCTGAATGAATGATACTGAATGTTTTAGTATCAATCATCTTGCTTTTCATATGTTGATTGTTCTTTGCATCTCTCAGAAGCTGATCATAGTGATACTGTTGAAGTGATTTGATTCCATTCACGTATTGCATATGTCTGGACTGAGACAGACTAGGCTTTATGTGTTCAGTAGAATGGTAATTTTCAATACTTGATTAAATGTTGCTGTCAAGCCTTAGCAGCATTTGTAGAAATCTTTTGTGGCTACAGTGATTAGGTTTTCTTTCTCCTCTGGGTATTATTTTGTTATTAGGCACCACTAGTTTTGAAGACGAGTTTTTTTCTAATGACCTATGAATGAACTTGGCACTTGCTTTTGGCTGAAATCAATAATTTTTTTAATGACCCCATCCCCTCCACAAGTTTCAAAAACTAGTGATTTTCACTAGAAACTGTTACTTTAGGTTAGATGTGGTATTTGATTTAGTTGTATAGATAATAAAAAAAGTGATATCAACACTGTAGTGTGAGCGGGATGGGGGGTCGGGGCAGGGCAGGCTGGCTGCAGCTAAAAACAAACATTAGGCTGCTGCTCCACTCATCATTTTTTCGTTTTCAAAAATGAAACTATTTCTTCTGATGAGTTTTGATGTGTTTATGAATAAATCAGGTACTACATTATGTTATAACATTTCTATATGTATACAACTTTACTATTTTTATTGATCTATATTTTACTTGCAAATATTCTTCATAACGTAATGTTGTTCTCGTGTTACAACTAGTGTAATTTTCCTTCAGATGATCACTGCATCACACAAGGTTGTTGCAGCTGTTGCACAAATCCGAGTGGAACACAAAGAAGACTTGGTGGTGCCATTCGGAATCCCCTGACAGCCTCATTTCCCGCAGCCTACATATCAAGACTTCTTTGTCCTCGCAGCCTCATTACTGCAGAGAATCTTCCCATCACCCAGGACAAGCACAGCACAGCCCACTTTGACTCAGATATCCGATGGTGCGGGGGTAGTATAACGGAATCCTCCATAATGTTAATGTAACACCTCTCTCTCTCGCTCGCTCTCTCTCTCTCTCTCTCTCTCTCTCTACATATATATGTTATTTTTTTAATCGTTCATGCAGTATTCATCTATGGTTAATTGATGGCAAAGTCATAATATTAATTTATACAGGTGTGCCTTATTATATGAAATTACCCTTATTCATGCATTGAGACTAAATTTAACCAAGTTTATATATATAATTTTTTTTAACAAACTGCTCCGGATTTTTATGCCAGCCCACATAATGGGAGAAGGCCTTATGTATGAAAATTAATAGATGAATTAAATAAATAAATGTAATTATTATATACATATATATTATTATAATTTTTTTAATTTATATATATTCATTTATTTTTTTAATCTAAATTACTGGTGGACATCACAGGACCTTAAGTTTTGATAAATTACATGTTCAAGACTGAAGTTAAATAATCGTGGCTGGTCATTGTTTGGTACATCAGAGTTTGAATGATTAATAAATAGATTTTTAGCTTATTTCCAGAGTTTATGCAGACTTTATTCCTTTTCTTCATAGTTATTTTCCAACCAGAAAAATTGGTATATCTCTTTCATTTGTGTATCATGTGCATCTATTATCTAGCCATGCAGCAAATTGATCAGCATCCGTGGCGGTGGCGTAGTCAGCCAGCTTGACAGAATGAAATGTACAGCAGAATCTTGCCTCTCATAGTTAATCAGTGTCACTACATCACCACGAGATGCAAAATCGTGGGATGGAGAGTATTAGAGCAATGGGCAAAATTATGATCAAATACTCGAGCCTTTTGCCTGGGGACTTTTTACCTTTATTTTACATTTTGAAAAGTCATATTAATGTGCTTTGATAAAGAGAAAATTGGAAAAGCATAATAGAAAATAATAATGACAGAACACGAACCTTAGAACACTTGATGAGATGCTCAACACATACAGGCTGGCGCCGTTACCTAACAATAGTATGTGCATGAGGAGGAGGTGGCATTGCTTTGTAACATCTGGCCTTTTTTCGGTCTAATTTATTGGTGAAACAAAGAGCAGTTTTGAGACTGCATACCTCTGCCAAGGCTGAAAAATATTCTACCTGTTAAAAAGAACATTTTTCTTGTATTATTTTCACACGAAGCTCTTCATTCATATTATCTTTCTTAACCAGCTCGGCCTTCAAAACCTTGGCCTACGGACCTTGAGAGGAGGGTTGCTTGGACTCCACCTTAAGGGTGGCATATGACAACCCCTCTAACATATCCTTAAAAAAATCCTGGATCCAGATTAACTCCAAAAATTAATCACTTCTAAATTGGGCCAAGTCCCACCTATGATTAAATTTTAATGCAAATCCGTCTAACTTTTTGCGTAATTCTGTTGATAACCAGACAAACTAAACCAAACCAATCTCATAACCTCCTTGGTGGAGGTACATGACAACCCTGTCACCAAATGTTGTGTCCTCTCCCCATCCCAACCTTGATAAAAGCATTCACAATCGCCTGTCAGTGACAATGGGAGGACGGCAGGCTGCTTAATCCCCAGCCCAGCATGTTCTATGTTAATATCTAACAAAACAACTTATGTCGGCTGTTTATCCAAAAGTATGTTTCTTAGCTATATTAATTATCCATTCTCATTGATTGATGCATGTTTAGGATTATTCCTTGATGCTTTGTTTTTACTGAAAATAAGACACCCCACTGCCTATAATTGAGTCGCCTGCCCGTTATGGGTAATGTTTTTTTTCTTTCCAAATCTTCATCACAAAAGAAACAGTAGATCTTGTAATTTTGGAATGCAACAACTACAGGAACCAGAGGGAAAGGTTATGTCCTCAGTAGTGACAGTCCTAGGCAGGGAATAGTGAGACAGGAGGCTAGAGGAGAAAGAGAGTGTACTGTGTAGAGGCTGTTTGGAGGCAGGGAGGAGATGGAAAGAATCTTAAAGCTTCACAGAAATGTTTCTAATATAGTGCTGGGAGAAAATAACACAAATATGGACATAATTTAGTGGAAAAACTGGAAATTAACCAATATGCAATAGTGTTAGGTAAAATAGTTCAGTTAAGAGTTGACAAGCAAGATTGCTAACTAAGTAAGTGATTAGAACATAAGAGGGCGACTTAGAGCGATTCAAAGCATCAGAGGTTACAAGATTCATCGGTGCTTCCCCGTGGGATGAGTGTGAGAGATGGGAGAAGTGTGGTTTATCGTAAGATGAGAATTTGGGTAAACACTGGATAGTACCGTGGGATGCGAAATTGAAGGATCAAGATGCATGGGATGCGTAAACTCATCTGTACAGTAAAATGAAGGAGACGAAATCTCTCACCTGAACTATGAAACCTGAAACAATTTTATATTTACTTTATTGTTTCACTGCTATGACTAACAGAGGTGTTTGAAGGAAGTTGTAGCAAGGAAGTGGCAATGGTGCAGTGCTTTAGTGACATTGAAAGCTGTGGTTGTCAGTCGCTGTGCACTATAGAAACGGCACTAACTGTCTGTTCTCAGTGGCATAATCAGTAATTATGAGGGTACAAGATAATGGTCCATTATTGTGACTGATAAGCAGTTGAACCATCTTCCCTTTGGCACTGGAGCAAACCCTAGCCCATCGCCCAGCACAAATAAAGATCTTCCTGCTAACCTATCTTGAATATCAGCCCATTTGAGATATCAGTCACCTTCATGCTTTATTCTAACACTTTAAGGCCAGTAGTGCTGCCATCGTGAAGTGCATCACCCTTCCCCTTCTGTATATTCAAAATCACACATCTTATTTGTAACTCCCCTCTTTTTATGGTTGTTTTCATTGGGTTATTTGCCATTGTTGCTCCTGCATCTAAACATTTGTTTCAGAAGTACCAGTAACTTTACAAACTATCTTGTCTATTGCTGCCTTATTAACTTTGATGTTGTGAATCAGTGAAATGGGGTTTTTAATTGGAGTTACTGAGTCCAGGTTGACTATCCTAAACTCTTCCTTCAATAAAAGAGTAAATTGCTCTCTTATTATTCCTAATATACCATTCCCTCGTTATAGGATGGGGTTACTCTCTTGAAAACGCAATCATATACTGATCCATTGTGTATTGAACTTGGGATCAATACGGATGCGATCCGCATGAACACCCTATGACCTCGGAGCTCACGGTGACCGATCTGTGGGTAAAGCTGGGACTTTGCACACAATACACACCCCACCCACTTGTAGCCATGTGCTCTTTGTGGAATCTACCCTGAGCGGGACTTGAATTGCTGACTGGTAGAACAGCAAGCAGGGATGCTTTCGATCAGACCACACAGGCTACATGTGTGTGTGTGTGTTCATCTAGTTTTATTTTTACAGGGCCTAAGCTACACTCGTATGGCCCCGTCTCCATATCTACATCTATATCATTCATCCCTAGTGATTAGTGTTGGTCGAAACCATCACGGCGGGAGGCGGGTCACAATCCCCGGCTAACACCCAATACCCATTCCACCTACTGGGTGGACAGGGGCTTGGATTTTAAGGAGACCGCCCATCTTTCTCCACCCTGCCCGGGAATCGAGTGTTTGTTTGTGTGTGTGTGTTTGCACAATGTTATGCATTTACAAAGAAGGCACACCTGTGTAACAGTTTGTAGACTATTTCTTTCCTTAACTGCCAGTAACCGTTGAGTGAGATCACATTTGTCTTCTTAGGTGTGAGATATATAAAACATATTATGTATTATGACATATCTTCTTACAGTGGTCCTTCACGTTTGGCGATTGAATTAGTCTAGCCAAACCAGCGCCAAACGCGAGTACGCAGAGTAGTACTTTCAATGGGAAGATTATCCATTAGTCTTTGACGAGGCCCGAGTTCACCCTTTTGACCTCCATTTTCGTACTTTAACTGCTTAAAAGCAAAGACATTATACATGAAACATTAACAGCAATACAAACAACAATAGATATTAGATAAAAAATGTTATTTACCATGAATTATTTAGAGTTAGGCCTGGTGAGACAAGTGAGTGTGGTGGTTGTGTAGGCGGTGGTGGTTGTGGCTGTGTTTACCTTTCCTCCACTCTCGTTTCTCCGCTTTTTTGCTTTTGTCCTTATCATCACCTGGCTTCCTCGAACCACCACCACCACCAGTACTTGTAGATGTCATAGTCTTAGTGCGAAACGCCAAAGGTACCGTCACTTGGAGCAAAAAATAACACAGTCGTCAAGATGGCTGCCGGGAAGATAACAAACACCAACATGGTCGCTTGCGGGCGGTGCATTCTGGGCCGACGTCATTCCGTGACGTCAGTGCGCGTCTCGCCAAAAGTGAATTTGAAGTGCCAAATTCGGATTTTGGTACCATATCCAACCTATCGCCAATACACTGTGTTTCGCCAAACGTGAGGGACCACTGTATACTTATACTCTGTGTTTTAGTATTTCATTAGTACTATATAATGTTGCTATAATGTTATTTCTTTAGACGCCTTTCTTAAAGCCAAATTACATAGTGGTGCTGTGATACTTAGCAAATTAAGGAAATATTCATAAATGATTCTTATTTGACAAATCAATAGTTCCCATAGAAATGGAGATAAGGATCAGAGGCTCAATGCATCATATATAACATAAAACTGTACTTATCTATACGAGTAAAGGAATATAATAATTAAAAATTTGCCAGTATCCCCATAATTCCTCTAAAAACCCTCTATCTCCCATATGCCAGCACTCCAATACACCTTTAGTTCATTTAACAACCCTGCTTTATAAAAATTTAGAGTTAAGCAAAACAAAAGTACCAAAATTGATTTACCGCACAAAAAAATATGTTACGCACAAAACTGTTCTTTGATTTCAAGAAATCAATGGGAACATATGACTAGTTAAACACATTTTTTGCTTAACGCACAATTTTTGAGAAACTGAATGCGTGCATCAACGAGGTAAGGGTTAAGCTACTCCTTTGAGATCAACAATAATGACCAAGATATGGACCAGCAAAATGCAGATAAAATCTTTTCCCAGTAGCTATCTCTAGGGTATTTCTAGGGGTTTATGCATGATGGCTTTGGGCCACTTTGAAAAGAAAACAGCATTAACATTGCTTTGCATATGTCATAGTCATGCTAACTATCCCTGGCCACCTCACGCATATCCCTACCATTGCCTTTGGCTTTACCATACCTTGGTAGTTGGTATGTATTAATTATAAAACGTGTTTTCATGAGGTTTCATAAATAACTTCTCTAGCTCTTCCAAGCATGTAGCCCCACTGGGAATTGCTTGGTCACTGTGAACTATTATTTTTGGACAATCGTCCCATTAGCATTATTGATTTCTATCATGATCTCGGAATTACTATCAATACTTTTCTTAAATTATATCAGCATTCAAAACATTGTTAATAAAGCTGTTGGTGTTGCCAATAATTTATTGACAGCTACATGTAATCACAAACGAAGCTTTATAATTACAGAGCTGGGCACTTGCGGTACTTTTTGCGGTACTGCGGTACTACCGCACTACCAAACCGGTACTGCATAATGCAGTACCGCAAAGGATCGCTGAAAGTACCACAGTACCGCTACCGCATTCAAATTTCCCGCGGTACTTTCCGCGGTACCGACAAAGACTACTTTTCAAGGAGGTGGAGAGGCAGGACGAGGAGGCTGAGGAGGTGGAGCAGGACTAAGTGAAGACAGAAGACTGGTTTTTTTACAGTGTGACTTGTCAGTTGTCAGTTTTTGTATTGAAATGTGATTTTTGGTGTTTCAACTGTCTTTTTTTTTTACATATAGGTGTTTTTGGTATCGCACAGGTATTTTTTTATGGTATTGCAGTACCGCTTTAGAAACCAGGTAACGCTAACCGCAGTACCGCAGTACCGCGCAATGCACCAGGGGGCCCTGAAAAAGTACCGCAGTACCGCGTAACGCACTGGGCATGCTGAGGTACCGCAGTACCGCGTAACGCACCCCCAACATTTTGGTACCGCGCCCACCACTGTATAATTACCCTCCATACTTCTCATGTGCGACCTATTCTTGAATTTCTCCTATGTGTTTGGAGCACAGGATATACAGATCACAGCAAACTCCATGAGTCTGTGCAATGATGCTGTGCCAGGCAGATGGTCTGAGAGGCTTGATTTATCCAGACTGTTTAGATCTCTAAATTTTTACTCTGTTCATGGTAGATTACTGGAATACTATACCTCATTTAATGCATGAGTCACTTTCCTGAAGGATCGTGCGTCAAATTAATCACATGTTCCCATTGATTTCTTAAATTATAAGAACCATTTTGTGCGTAACTTTAAAATTTTCGTGACCAACAAATTTTGGTACTTTTTTTTTGTGCAACTGAATTTTCATATGGTTGCTTTAATCAAGGTAGCTATGGGTGTATTAGGACTCTGGGACATCAGGATCAGATTGCTCATAGCAGAACTTATTGGACAGTAGAAGGAGTTTCTTTAATGTGAACTGGATTTGTTTCTAAACTTCCCTTCCAAATTCTGTGGTGACATTGTCTAATCCATGGGTTCTCAACATAAGCTGCCATGATAAACTTCTAGGGGTGTACATGGAAAAATAGTAGAACACAAGGGGACCACAGTTAGGTTTCCGAAGAGCCCAGCCAAACTGATCTGCCAGGGCCATGGATATTTTTTCATAATCCTTACATGTAATTCTCTGGGCTTATATCGTCAAGATAAATTGGAGGCATACGCCGGGGGGCCCGTTGACTCACCCACCCTACGATGTCACTCCCGGGGGTCACCAAGCGCGAGTCCCCATGCAGGTTCCCTTCCCATACCAAGCAACTCTCGCAGAAAGCATCAACTTGTCCCAGCCATGAGTCTTGTGGGTGCCCCCTTGGCCTCCTCCATGCCAAATTGTCACTTACAGATACAACCCAGTGGGAGGGATTGGCAGGGTAATGTGCCACATGCCCATATAGCCCAAGTTGGTGCTGACGGACTATGCAGGTAATAGGCCTTGATTCAGTTTCACAGTGCAATTGATGATTTGACACGTAATCATCTCAGCAATACTATGATTCTGCGAAGACATTTATTACTTAAGGCATTGATTCGCCTCTTCAAGTCGCTATTTAATGTCCATGTCTCCCAACCATAGAGTAAGACAGGGATCACAAGCGACTTGAAGATCCAGATCTTTATCCTTCTGCACAGGTACCGACAACGCCAAATACTCCTGCTGAGCGAGTCCATAACACCGTGAGCTAGGTCAATCCGCCATAAGACTTCTTGACGTGATACGCCGTCATTCTAGACTGCGCTACCAAGGTATGTAAAATTTTCCAAAATGTCAATGTCCTTGCCGCAAGCATGAACAGACTGTACTGTTTCATCTAGTAAGCCTCTAAACACCTAGACCTTGTTGGTCTTGGGCCAAAAAACCTCCAGGCCCAAAGCCTTTGCCTCCTCATGCAGCGTCTCGAGAGCCATCACCAGGACCTCAAGCGACTCGGCAAATATTACTGCATCTTCGGCAAAAACAAGATCAGTGATCTTGGTATTGCCAAGGGATGCTCCACAATCACTTTGATCTTCAACTTTGCCCAATACCCAGTCCACACAAGTGTTGAAAAGTGATGGGGCAAGGACGCACCCTTGCCTCACTCCTGAATTTATAGGAAAGAAGCTGGATACACCTCCCCCATACTTTCCAGCACTCTCAGTCCCAGAGTACAGACCAGTCATCAAACCAATAGTCCTTGCAGGAATCCCGCAAAGCCACAGACGATCCCAGAGAGATCTGCTTATATCAGCGGCATAGATATTGAATATAAAAGAACAGTGAAATATGCGATAGAGGAGACTAAAAGGATTGTAGTTGAAGACTTTTAAAGGTAACTGTGTGAGAAATACAGTGGTCCCTTATCATTTGTGGGCTTGGTCTTTGCCATTCAATTTTTCAATTTCAAGGGAAGAAAGTGGATGGTCTTTATTGGGATGTGTGATGAAAGGATCAAAGGAGTGTGAGCATGGAGGTACAGACAAGAACAGAAAGTAAAAACTAAAACTTTAGTACAAACTAAAAAGAGACTTGAGAAGCTCATTTAATTACCAACAATCACATGAACAAGAAAAATTTGTTTGTGGAATGAAAGACAAAGGCAAGATCTAGCCAGTTGAAATGAGTTATTTGAGAAGTGTCCATGGTGTGAAAAGAATGGATGGTAAAAGTAAAGAAAGTGTATCAGGTTTGGTTTGTCAAGTTATGGCGAAGAGATGAAATATGGAGTGGTTGAACTTGAGGGAATAAACTACAACACTCTTGAGGTGCACCATGGTTTGTTCACATGGAAAGACTTTGTCTTTATGTGATACAACTGATAGTAATGTTATCATGGGCATATCGGAGTTCATCTACTTCAGTGTCGCCGTAAGGAGACTGCTTAGGTATGCAGTTATCCGACCCTTGGCCTGTTGTTGTACACTGTTGTTGATACCAGGGTTGCCATTTTGTATTTTTCTTTACCAAATTGGGGTAAATTTGGTAATGAAAAATCCATCTGGTAATGAATCACATGGTTTAATATTGGACTTAAATTTGGTAATGAAAAGAACGAATTTGGTACAGAACAGAAAATACCCTTATTCATTTCCCCTCAAAAATATTACTTGATAGGCTGAGCTAGTTGTTCGTGTCCTGCACTGAAAAGTGCATAATTGAGGCCCCTAATGCCACAAGGGAAGAACAGACCAAACTCAAAATCTGCCAGGAAACTCAGTTAAAGTTTTGGAAACTTCAAACGACTGCACCTCAAAATATTTTGCAGATATTTTTTTGCTTTAGGTCACGTTTTGAAGATCATTATGTGTTCAATATTGAGTGAAATTTTAACACGCATTAAGAAAAAAAAAACTTTTTCGGTTAAACTAAGAAAATAAAAATAATAAAAAACATGTTTTTGAGGGCATACTAATTTTAATTGTGCGCCAGTTTCTGCCTAAATGACATCACTTTCGTGTGCAATTGTGAGTGCAAACATTAAATTGATAAAAATATCATTACAAGTGCAATACATTTTTTTTTATTAGTCTTATTGAATTCGTAAGAAGTTTCCAAAACCATGACTGCGTTTCCTGGCAATACAATTTTTACGGGAGGGCCAGGGCCAGTTTTTCTTTAGCAACGTTTTTCTTCCACTTACCAGGAATACGTTGCCTTTGCCTGCCTTTCTTTTTGGTGCCTTCACCCGCAACACCAACAACTTCATCCCCATTTTCATGAGCAATGTCACGATGCACTTCACTGCAGGGTCATCACTTTGTCTTTCATCAATCACTTCACTGTGGTCATCACTTTGTCTTTCATCAGTTGTACACTTCACTGGGGTCATCACGTTGTCTTTCATCGGTTATACACTTCACTGGGGTCATCACATAAAATTGTCTTTCATCAATCACTTCATGGGGTCATCACATCTTTCATCTATCACTTCACTGGGGTCAGTGGCGTACTGGGGGGGGGGTGATGCGGCCATGCCCCCCCCTTTGGCAAAGAAAAATAAAAATAAAAATATTTATTATTCATATATATATATATATATATTATATTACATTATATATATATATATATATATGCATGCGGCCATGCCCCCCCCCCCCTTTGGCAAAGAAAGAAAAAAAATTATTATTCATATATAATTATATATATATATATATATATATATATATATATATATAATATATATATATAATACAGTAATATATATTGGCCCCCCCCTTTTCAATTTTCTGGGTACGCCACTGACTGGGGTCATCAGCATTTTCATCTGAATATGAATAATTAAAATCTCCGTGTACCCACCGTAACTGCCTGACACGTGTTGCGCCATGGAAGAAGTGAGATCCACCCACTTTACCACTAATGTTTTGCAAACCTGCTGGCAGAGGTCCAAGGAATCGCCATCGGTGACCCACGTGCACTCTCAGTATTCATAGACATTTTGATGTGATTCGAAATGTTCAACACTGCAGTCATGTGCCTGAATTACTGCAAAAATCTCCACAGCGTCAACTACTCGTGTTTCGGAAAATAAAAAACAATAGGCTGCGAAGGGGCTGGGAGGTGGCTTGGCTCACTTCCCCAGAAGGAGCTCAACTAGGCGCTATGTGTAGGTCAAGCGGCTATCACACGGTGCGTTTCGTCGGACTGTTTCGTCGAACTTGCCATTTGGTTGGACTGTTTGGTCGAACTTCGAGGGTCATTTCGCCGAACATGTTCGATGAAATGGTTTTGTGAAATTATACAAAATGTTGCACATACGTCGAACATACTCTGGGGTCAAAATAAGTCTATACTTTTTCTGTAAGTTATAAATAGTTTTAGCAATTATTAAGCATTGAAATGAACACCATCATATAATACGTTACAGTAAAATTAATACAGATCAGTCTATATTATATATGTGATAGATTTTCAGAAATATGAAGCTGATTTGATGTGTTTGCGGTAGAATGATTACTATAGTCTATTCACTTAAAGTAGTTGTCCAGACCCATTTTTTTTTTACCTAATTATGTTGAATGCACATTCAAAACACCTAATCCACCAAAAATAATTGATTTCCAGGCCTTATTTCCGTAAAAACACGACTTTTGTAAAAAGCGCGCGAAAAAAAAAATCTTCCCTCCAACAGGGCTACAGCCGGCCACACACACACCGGCGCGGCCTGTCCGGCCGACAAAAAGTGGCGAGGCATCGTTCGCCGGACGAGACCCACACACACACCGGCTGCCTCATGAAAATATACACTGTTATACAGTACACGTCGGACCACCGTGGTGACAACATGAATCCGCTGTCCGAAAATGGCTTGTTGGTGATGGCTGCATGTGCAGCCATATATAATACGTCATGCTATATATAATACGTCATATATAATACCTATATTATCATAAATACAATTATAACTGGTACAATTAGTCATTATCTGGCCGAGCGAGGGGCGGGCCGCGCCGGAAGGCACCCACACACACGCAGGCGGCAGGCCGCGCCGGACGGAGTTTTCAAGCGCCGACTGATTTTCATCCGGCCGCTGCGACAGGCCCCGCCGGATGAAAAACACCCCCACACACACACCGGCCGCCTCTAACCACGTCTCTTTTCGTCGGCCGGACAGGCCGCGCCGGTGTGTGTGTGGCCGGCTTACGACTGTTATTGATGACGTCAGAACAGGGACGCCCGCAGACACTCTGTCTGACACCTGTCGGCAAATGTTATGATGACCGATTGTACTTCGGTGTCAGACAGTGAATCTGTCGCTGTGACCGACACTCTTCCCACACACACGCCTGCGCACCAACACCCTTCCTGCACACACACACACATACACACACAGCACACACGTGTGTGGAGGGCGTGTGTGCAGGCGTGTGTGTGGGAAGGAGGCGTGTGTGTAAGAAGGGTGTCGGTGTGCAGACGTGTGTGTGGGAAGGGTGTCGGTGTGCAGGCGTGTGTGTGGGAAGGAGGCGTGTGTGCAGGCGTCTGTGTGGGAAGGGTGTCGGTGTGCAGGCGTGTGTGTGGGAAGGAAGCGTGTCTGCAGGCGTGTGTGCAGGCGTGTGTGTGGGAAGGAGGCGTGTATGCAAGCGTGTGTGTGGGAAGGAGGCGTGTGTGCAGGCGTGGGTAAAACTTTGGAAGAAGTCCTTCACCCCTATCTTTTTTTTCTTCCCCCTATAGCCAACAAGCCTGGGGAACTGGCGGGAATACGGGGTTTTTGGGTGGGGGAAGCAAATATAAGTGATTTATGGCTCCCCAAAAAAATCATCAAAGTCACTATATGTAAAAATCTAACCTAACCTAACCTTAACCACAAAGTATACCTAACCTAACCTAACCTTAACCACAAAGTATACTAACCTAACCTAACCTTAACCACAAGATACCTAACCTATCCTAACTAACTTAACCACAAAGTATACCTAACCTAACCTAACCTTAACCACAAAGTATACCTAACCTAACCTTAACCACAAAGTATACCTAACCTAACCTAACCTTAACCACAAAGTATACCTAACCTAACTAACCTAACCTTAACCACAAAGTATACCTAACCTAACCTAACCTTAACCACAAGGTATACCTAACCTAACCTAACCTTAACCACAAAGTATACCTAACCTAACCTTAACCACAAAGTATACCTAACCTAACCTAATCTAACCTTAACCACAAAGTATACCTAACCTAACCTTAACCACAAAGTATACCTAACCTAACCTAACCTAACCTTAACCACAAAGTATACCTAACTACATAAAACCATAAAACCTTAACCACAAAGTATACCTAGCCTAACCTAACCTTAACCACAAAGTATACCTAACCTAACCTAACCTAACCTTAACCACAAAGTATACCTAACCTAACCTAACCTTAACCACAAAGTATACCTAACCTAACCTAACCTTAACCACAAAGTATACCTAACCTAACCTAACTGGACTTAGAATTTTTTGAGGCACCTCATATTTCATAGCGGTCGTGTGGGTTAACCAAGGCTGAGCGCACGCTGGAACCTATACAGATGTGAAGTATAATAAGCATACAATACAGTGCGGTAGTTCATTTCAGTCAAAGCCGGAAGGATGAGTTCCAAAGTATTTCCCAGGCGTGTGTGTGGGAAGGGTGTCGGTGTGCAGGCGTGTGTGTAGGAAGGAAGCGTGTGTGCAGGCGGTGTGTGGGGAAGGAAGCGTGTGTGCAGGCGTGTGTGGGAAGGGTGTCGGTGTGCAGGCGTGAGTGTGGGAAGGGTGTCGGTGTGAAGGCGTGTGTGTGGGACGGAGGCGAGTGTGCAGGCGTGAGTGTGGGAAGGGTGTCGGTGTGCAGGCGTGTGTGTGGGACGGAGGCGTGTGTGTGGGAAGGAGGCGTGTATGCAAGCTTGTGTGTGGGAAGGAGGCGTGTGTGTGGGAAGGGTGTCGGTGTGCAGGCGTGTGTGTGGGAAGGAAGCATGCTGCACCCATAAAGGATGCATGCATGTGGCATATAGCAAAAAAAATCTATCAGAAACACCCAAATATCTTCAAGTACTATTATATTTATCTCTGTGTTTACGTGCCTCTGATCAGCGCGGGAAGATGAGCCTCCCTGATGGTACGTCACGGAGCCTGAGCCTGAGCGTCTGCAAATCTTGAGTGCGTTTTGAGAACTCGGGGAATTTGCAGATTTTGATTGCGGATTATTTAAAAGCGGCTGACTGGATACAAAAAGTGACGACGTATTGTTGATATACTCGCCAATGGCTATGATTTGATTGCATTAAATCAGGAATGATGAAATGGTCTGGACGATTACTTTAAGCTGGATTCCTGGGCAGAGATGCTCGAAAGAGTTACGGGCCCGTAAGTACTCCCCTAAGGGACTTTTACCTCGTAGCGCCTCTAAGGGAGATGCTCAAACCATTTTTTCACTTGCTACGGGACCGCGAGGCTAAGGGTGGTCGGGAGCACCCTTAACTCCCTAAGGGAGTGAAATTTGAAGCGGCTAGACGTCAACAAACAATAAATCACAAGTTGTATCACTATACGTTATGTTTATTGTGTATTATAGAGCCATTTCATGCTTGCCTGTTTGAAATGTGATGTGTTTATTGCTTCATTGACTCCATATATATCATATTTAACATACAATACCTATAGTACTTGTAATAAATTCATATCAGGGCAAACCTATATATTAAATATATATATCGGTCGACTTCTTGAATCAAAACGTATAGTTCATCATACAAGTTTGGCCGCTATAATGATCCGGTGGTGGTGGTGGTATCAAATGTCTGAAGTACTAGTACACACGCACGTATACACACAAGCAAGGATATTATAAAGTTATACTATCCTTGCACACAAGTGTCACGTGTGTCACAGTGAGGCGTTAGCCCCCCCGTGTGTCTTGTCTGACCTAAAGAGCGAACGCGCAGTTCTCGTCCACTATAACAGAGTACCGCCAGGGCCACGGATACGGCATACGTACGTCGCGGGCCAGCAGTGGCCTATAGATACTAATTTCGGGCACGCTAGACTCGAACCTATGATCAGCGCATCAAGGTATACCCTGGGTACCTCTCTGTAGTAATCAGTGGGAGAATATTACGCTGAAAGGCTAATGTGGCAGCTATGTATTATCGTAACATTCTGGCGATAGTGAGCTAAAATCGGCCCTATTTCGGAAATCAGCCAATCTTAGCTCAACACCGGCAAACATAGTTTTTAAGTTTAGGTTAAGTTATATTTAGGTCTGGTTTAGGTTAGGTAAGGTTTATGATAGGTTTGTGTTAAGTTTTGTAGAGTTATTTAGGTTAAATAAGCGTCCGCGGGACGATTTCCGAAAGAGGCCGATTTTAGCATAACAGCGGCATTTGAAGTCTCTTTAAGTTTATTTATCGGGCTCCCTGACAGCTGAGAGCATGATGATTGGCTAGATAAAGCCGCGTCATGAAGGGCGCTGCTCTGTGATTGGTTAGCAGAATTTTCCCACACATATCCCTAGAATATCCCTATATTCCCCACCCAGAGGCCACCGATAACCGTACGGGAGTGAC
This sequence comes from Chionoecetes opilio, assembly GCA_016584305.1. NCBI lineage: Eukaryota > Metazoa > Arthropoda > Malacostraca > Decapoda > Majidae > Chionoecetes > Chionoecetes opilio. Next base: position 171,770 of record JACEEZ010026042.1, read on the forward strand.
GGCTCGGTACGAGCATCTCCCTCAGCCCACCCTCGTAAGGTTATTGTAGCCATACACTCGTAAGTTGTCCCTTACGAGGGATTTTCGAGCATCCCTGCCCTTGGCTGGGAGCTGCTCGATGCCTAGCCGAGTTTGTAAGGACGTCGCTGATTGGCTGATAGACTCGGGCTGGGTGGCGATGGTGGTGGTACTTGCCTCGCCGCAACCCAAAACCCTTGTGTTGCCTCAGAAATATATTCATATTTCTTAGCTTTACTCACCTCTTACACAAGCTAGGCCTATTTTGTTTGCATCAGTGAATCAGGCAGTGATTGTTCAACAACAACACGCCATTCATAACTCAATAGGATAAAAAATAAAGTCATGACTGACTATCACAAGAGTAGGTGGACTTTTAGGTTTTCAGTGCATTGAAATGTTGTACTCCTACCCGATATTACCAAGCTACCAGATAATATTTATGAAAGCTGAGCCTACCATCGTGTTCATAATACATTGATGCATATCATGAGCATAAAAAATTACAGTAAGACTACACTAATATTAAGATAATTGAAGGAAAGTAAAAGAGTGTATAAACATTTTTTCTTGCTTATTTTGCTTCAACTCGCTGTAACTCCATAAGTTTCGGTCGCATTCAATTTTTAAGAACTGTTTCAAAATCCTTATACTTTTCCGCTTCCTGTGGTATGTAGCACGTACCAATAAGGAAAAGAATAGGTGGTCAAAATGGCTAAGAAAGTTAAACTGTTGCAAACTGGTGCCGTGACGGGTGGAGCCTCTGATAGCTCTCCCGAGAACAGTCTCTCCTGTATAGGGAGCAATGCTCACCCGTCACTGTGCCAGTTTGCAGTAGTAGTTTAACTTTCTTAGCCATTTTGACCATCTACTCTTTTCCTTATTGGTACGTGCTACATACCACAGGAAGAGGAAAAGTATAAGGATTTTGAAACAGTTCTTGAAAATTGAATGCGACCAAAACTTATGGAGTTACAGCGAGTTGAAGCAAAATAAGCAAGAAAAAATGTTTATACACTCTTTTACTTTCCTTCAATTATCTTAATATTAGTTTAGTCTTAGTGTTATTTTTTTATGCTCATGATATGCAGCAATGTATTATGAACACGATGGTAGGCTCATCTTTCATAAATATTATCTGGTAGCTTGGTAATATCGGGTAGGAGTATAACATTTCAATGCACTGAAAACCTAAAAGTCCGCCTACTCTTGTGATAGTCAGTCATGACTTATATTTTTACCCTATTGAGTTATGATGGCGTGTTGTTGTTGAACAATCACTGCCTGATTCACTGATGCAAACAAAATAGGCCTATCTTGTGTAAGAGGTGAGTAAAGCCAAGAAATATGAATATTTTTCTGAGGCAACGCAAGGGTTTTGGGTTGCGGCGAAGCAAGTACCACCACCATCGCCACCAAGGATAGTATCAAGGATAGTATATAGTACTATCCTTGATTGATCGCCACCCAGCCCGAGTCTATCAGCCAATCAGCGACGTCCTTACAAACTCGGCTAGGCAGCGAGCAGCTCTCAAGAATCCAACTTAAGTGAATAGACTATAGTAAAATATGAGATCTGAGAAGTATACCGGGGAGAAAATGGAAATGATGCGTGTGGTTTTCACTGAAAATGGGATGTGAAATGAATGAGGTGGTTGAAAGGACAGGAAGAGAATGGCTGTTATTGCTGTTGGGACTGTGTGATGACTGGTGAGACAAGGGGACGGATGATTGAGACAGGGAAAGAGTTTGGAGAGAATGTGGTGTTTGTTTGTTTGTTTAGAGGATAATTCCTCAGAGCCATAGTGATCTACCGCTCGGGCTTAGTGTTGGGGGAAGCCACCACCCCGGGAGAGGGGTCACAAACCCTAACACCCGGTACCCATTCACTGCTGGGTGGACAGGGGCTCGGGTTTTAAGAAAGACCACCCATCTGTCTTCGCTCCGCCCGGGGATCGAACCCGGGACTTCTCGGTTGTGAGCCGAGCGTGCTAACCACTACACTACGGGGCCACCTGTAATATCAAGATCCGGTAAAATGGACGAGGACTGCGCGGTCCTTTCCTGAGACACTGACTACATATGGTATTATTTCACACTAGGACCGAAATTGCTTACACAATTGGGCGTGTGGTTTTGGGCAATTGGGCGGGCGGGCGGGCCGCCCGCCACAGGTTTCGGTGGCCACAGGTAACAGTGGCCGGCGGCCGCCCGCCCGCCACTCCATTTTGGGCTCTGCCACGCCCTGCTGGGATGAAATTATTACCCTAACCTAACCTTCTAACGGGAGGAGCTCCGTCCCCTTCGACCCCCTGACGGGATTATTAACCTAACCGAAACTTAACCTAACCGGCGCGCAGTTCTCGTCCACTATAACCCATTTAGCTCACATGAACGCGTCTTCATCTGTCGCTGTTCTCTTCTAACAATCACCTCCTCCCTTTTCATCACCAGTAGCTACGTATATATATGCCCCTAAAGTTAAAACATTAACAACAAATCTCCGCGCCTCTCGCTGTCATCGCTTCATCTTTGTTTGTTATTGTTGGGTGAAGCGGTTGGCTCAACCGTGTGCTAGTGTTTTGTCAGTGTTCGACGAACAGGTCCAACCAAATGCTTGTTTGGTTCGACGAAACAGTCCGACGAAACGCCTCGTGTGATACCCGCTTGAGGCACGCCAGCCGCCCCTTCACAACTTGGAGAAGCGGCATCGCTCTGGTGGCGATTTCGGGAATCACCGCGCAGGGTTTACGGGATATATTCTTTCCTTGTAGCAAATCAAGACGGGTAAATTTTTTGGCCTCGGTGAATCGAGTAGCACGAACGAGTGTTCTCAAACTCAAGGCTTTTCGACCTAATAATTGCGACCTTTAATTCTCTTCACTTGATAGGCTAGGTAAATATCCACTGTGGCTAAAAGTTGAAAGGTTTGAGAAAACGATTCTGCACCAAAACGATTTCTTCAGGCCGGGTCTGTTCTTCCCTTGCAGCATTAGGGGCCTCATATATACGGTCAGGGTCAGGATAGGAACAGGATTTGTCAAGTACCAGTACGCGTCGCAGACCCGTTCTCCGCACCCGCGTAGCGCCCGCCGGCCAGTGGTTGAGCTCTTGACTTAATTTGCCACATGTCCAAGAGGAAAGGTTCTTATGAATTCGGTCGTATGTACCAAACACTACCATGTCGACCATTACTTCGATTTCAAGCCCATATGATCGCGGTACTAGCATCATATGCATTATCCATGCCTAACAACCCCGGTGAGCATTGCATTTGTTGAACGAGTATTTTCGCATGCTAATGCAATAAAAACTGATGTACGAAACCGAATGAAGCTTCCCATGCTTGAATCCATTGTAAGGCCCGGTTCACACTTCACGTTTTTGCTGGACGTAGTCTACGTGCATCTTGTCATCAGTGACACACAGTACGTCACAGTGACGTCACTTCCTGCCGGTGTAATGTGAACATAGCCTCCCCGCGACCACCACATTGCTGGAGCAGTGATGACGTCACTGACCTTGGGAGACGCGCGTCTCAGCTCACATTATTCGGAGCTCCCAATTCTTTCTACGTGGCTGCGGGAGTGGCGGGGCGACGTCACTGTGACGTCACCGATCGCCACGCCCATGTAAACACGGACAGCAAATACGTGTAGTGTGAACCCCGCCTGATACGGACCATGCTGTAAATGACTGGGAATTGCTGCAAAGACTTGGAAATAACTGACAGAATGCCAACAAAAATGTACATCAACCACCGTGTATAATATTGAAACGAACGCCCCCCTTTTTTTAATTTGCTGTCCTCAGCTAGGCTCCTACACCTGCTCCGGGCTGCTCTTTTGAGATGCAGGGAAGCAGGCAGATGCTTAATATTAAGACAGAGGGGGGACGCGTAGCGCGTAAACCGGGCTCGTGCTAGGAATTGAAGACTTACCAGGCTGTGTTCCCCTTCTCTGGCTGCTCACACACTCAGGGGGGAAGGGCTTAGGCAAACACAAGGGGTCCTTACACGGTGTTATATTGAAGTAACTCGCAGTACAAGTTTCAAGGTCACTCACTACAAATCTACATCTCCTAAACACTACAACACACGTCACAACCCCCGACCTATGCGGGCGTCGTAGGGAGATGTCACAACACAGTGCCACCACAGGCACAACACAGTACCACTACAGGCACACCACAGTACCACCACAGGCACACAACAGTACCACCACAGGCACACCACAGTGCCACCACAGGCACTACACAGTGCCACAACAGGCACAATTCACAGCGGCCGCCTCGTCAGGCGCCACAACACTACCACGGGAGACGTCACGTCGCCTTACCACACACACACCGTGGTTACACCAGCACGAACAGTCCAACCGGCCGCCTTCACCAGGCGCCGCAGTCCACAGGGGCAATTCCTTTCCCAGGAAGTCCCCACGTGCAGGAGGCGTCTCTCCACTGGCCCCGCCGTTCCCCTTCGTCGGCGACTGCCACTGCCGGCAGCCCGCGCGCGCGTCTTCCACTCGAGACATCTCTAACCTGACTGCCCCGGGGGTGCCGCGCGGCACCCCTCTTTGTTTTCTTCCTTTGTCACGACGCACACAAGCCACCAATCACCATTCAGTGGCCAGAGATGCCGGAACGAATCACAGTGTCCGGCGCGAATGACGTCACCCTGATGAAGGCACTGGCGGCCTTCGTAACAATATGCTGCAGAGGAGACAGACGATGGCTTGAATGCTGTTCTTGATTAATCAACCAGCACAGAACGAACTTAAACACCGTAAGATACTTTGATCCTATCTAGATACTTTGCAAGTACCAACTACAAGGTTATTGACTATACAAAGCGCCACCACGCCAGGACGAACTTGGTGGCCTCGAACCGCTGACCGAGTGCAGGGACTCTGCACGCAAGCTCACGGCTCTACCAACCATGCCACCCTGACGGGTTCACACCGTAAACTACACTACTTTTCAAGTGTAGTTTGATTCCACTTATAGGCACTACTGGTATATCAAATATGAAAACATATCAATAAGTTATATCATTAGTTTGGTAATGAAAAAGTTGGTCTAGTAATAAAAATCGAGGAAGTTGGTAATACGCCCATGAGCAAATCTGACAGCCCTGCCAGTTTGGGTTGATACCAACGATAATAATACCAGGCATTATCCTTACAGTGCATCAGCGGAATAAGGCTTCTATTGCCCTCTCCTCACCCTGTCTGTGAAACCCATCAAGTAAAATAACTACCGTACTACCTACTACTTATCATTAATTTTACCATGTGACATTACCCGCAAAATCTATAGGAAGATAATGATATATTTCCTTAATTGTTTCTTGTGCTTATTACTGTGTACATCAAGGTTTTCAGTATTCACATAAGTTATTATTACTCTAAGAGATATAGTGAACCCGTTAGTGTGAGTAGGGAAGGTTGCATCACCGTCACTCAGCCAGCAGACGAAGGCGACATGGCCGGCTGGAAGGATGGCATCCGCTCTGCCTCGGGTGTGTGTATCGTCACCCTAGTGTTACTCGCGCTGGTGCCTGCTGCAGAAAGTATAAAAGAAAGCCACACCATGAAATTCAACAACCTGATGGGACCCTCACTAAGGTTTATGTACTGGTGAGTGATTGGTGATTGGTGGTCATGATGACGTCGTAACATTAATTCCCGTGATGGTGTGAGCCGCTGGCTGGTCATATGACGCTGCCCATCACTCACCACCCTGCCACAGCCTTGTATGCAGGGTACTATATGACCCTGCTTGCATGCGTCAAGGCCGCTAAGGCAATATACCGCTGATATGTCCTTGGCTGTAAGACGCGTGATTCCTGGACTAATAGCGCAGTGTTCACGTCGTCTAATATGTGACCTTGTTCAGAACCTGTTGGATTACTAAGCACGTTCAGCTAATTCACAATATTTGTCATTGATGAATAGGTAAAGTTATAGTTTAATGCATTACTCACTATCTTGTTTATTATAATAGCGAAAAATTGAACTATGGGGTTCCCAAAATTTAAATTTCTCTAAAATTAAAGGAAATTTCCTTAAAATGTAGAGAAATGTCTTAAGTAGGGAAGAACGGAAATTGTGTAATGCATTATCAGTAAATATGCAATTTCGACCAATTTACTCAATCACCATTTTCTTTTTCCCTCTAGACAGCAAGCTTGGGGGATGGTCGGAAATGCGGGTTTTTGGGTGGAGGAGGCAATACATTTTTACACATAGGACCAGAATTCTCTACACAATTGGGAGTGTGGTTTCTGTTTATCTTAATGGATTTTAAGAAACATTCCAGGGCGGGGGTAATATAGGGGGGAGGGGGGGTTGAAGGGGGCATCTCTCCCCCATTCTATAATTACGTTTTAGAGGTATCTGAAGGGATCTGTGAAGGTCTGGAGAAAATAAAACTACTAATAAGGGCGGGAAAGGACTCTAGAATTTTACCACATTCTCTCGAGTTTCCTTCGCAAAACCCTACTTTCGGAGATATGAGATGTTTTTAGTAGGAAGGAGTGTGTATATGAGATATGAAAATGAACTAACCTAACCCCACTTTTAGACTCACTAACCTAACCCAACCCCACCTTTTAACCTCCTAAGTCTAACTAAAGCCAAATCCTCATTAAAAAGGGTCCGCGGCAAGGGAAGAACAGAGGCGATGCAGGTCACAAGAGGAAGAAGAGTGAGGCGCACGTAAACCCTCGTCTCTCACCTCCCGAGAAATAACATGTCATATTTCCAAAAGTAATTATTTGTGACGGAAGCTCATTGAGAGAAAGTTTCTAAAATTCAATGAGGTAAACAGAAACCATATTCCCAATTGTGTAGGGAATTCTGGTCCTAGTGTAAAATAATACCGAGGAGGCTAATATAAGTATTATATATATGATTTATGGCTCCCACCGGACACGTCCCGGTAAAACTGCAGTTTTATCCAATACTCCTATCTTATTTTTCGTAACGTGGTCTAAGTAAGGGGGCTGCGCCCCACAGACCGCTGTTAGTTTATAACCTAATCTAGACGTTGGTTTGGTTACGTAACCTAACCTAGACTTCCTCCTAGACACAACCTCCTAGCAGTGAATAATAAGCAGCCATTAAATACCTAGTTTGAAGTTGACGGCTGTGGATTGTCAAGAAGTTAATCTCACAACCGCTGGCGTTAGATCATCAGCGTCAATGGGGACAGGACAACACATTTTGGCAGAACACCATTGGCGGGCACAAAATCCAAACATATCGATTATGAATGAAATTGCCAATAATCATAGACATGTTTCACAACTACACCTTTTCACTCTCAAATTAAAACAACTGAACTTACATTAAAACAACTGAACTTCTAATTAAAGCAAGTGAATCTCAAATTAAAACAACTAGTTTAAATTGGAAGAAGTGAAGTATATATATTAACGTTTATAATTATCTGGATAATATTATTATTATTAGATAATATTATATATATGTAGTATAATCTGAAGTTTAAATTAAAATAACTGAACTTCAAATTAAAATAACTGAACTTCAAATTAAAATAACTGAACTTCAAATTAAAATAATTGAATTTCAAATTAAAAGAAAAATTTCATCTATTATAATGAAATTCATTTTTTATATTTTGAAGTTCTGTTGTTCTAATTTGAGTGACAAAGTGTATTATGAAAACCCCCAGAAAAGTAACATATTTCTTCCTGCAAACTGTTTTCTTATCTTTACCAGAGTGCTGCCAGCACGGAAGAGAGGGATTTTTTTTTCATGAAAAGATATACCATTCTTTTAAATATTTTTACACAGCATACTACATAGATAAAGCAACACAGGATGAAGTAACGTATAGCTATTCCATGTATGTTAGTACACATAATGAGTTTTAGCACTCAAAAATATTTTTGAGTGTCATTTTTTTTAGTGCCAAAAGTTTTTGAGTCCCAAACATTTTTGAGTGGCAAAAGTTTTTGACTGCAAATTTTTTTTTGAGTGCCAAAAAATATTGAGTGCCAAAAATTTGTGCCAAAAAATGTTTAGTGCCAAAAAATTTTGAGTACCAAATTTTTTTTAGTACCAAAAAATTTTGAGTGCCAAAAAAATTTAGTTGAGTGCCAAAAAAAATTGAATGACAAAATTTTGAGTGCCAAAAATGTAGCCTTTGTTTAACTACAGTATGTGTACTAACATACACGTATTAGCTATACGTTACTTCATCCTGTGCTGCTTTATCTATGTAGTATGCTGCATAAAAATATTTTAAAGAATGGTATATCTTTTCATAAATATTTTTTTCCCCCTCTTCCCTTTGCTGGCAGCACTCTGGTAAAGATAAGAAAAAGTTTGCAGGAAGAAATATGTTACTTTTCTGGGGGTTTTCATAATACACCTTTTCACTCTCAAATTAGAACAACAGAACTTCAAAATAAAACAAATTAATTTCAAAATATAATTATATAATAGATTATTTTTTTCTTTTTATTTGAAATTCAATCATTTTAATATGAAGTTCAGTTATTTCAATTTGAAGTTCAGTTATTTTAATTTAAACTTAAGTTGTTTTGATATAAACTTCAGTTTTAATTTAAACTTCAGTTGTTTTAATTTAAACTAAAGTTGTTTTAATTTAAACTTCAGTTGTTTTAATTTGAGATTCACTTGTTTTAATTTGAAATTCAGTTGTTTTAATTTGAAGTTCAATTGTTTTAATTTGAAGTTGTTGTTTTAATTTGAAGTTCAGTTGTTTTAATTTGAAGTTCAGTTGTATTAATTTGAAGTTCAGTTGTTTTAATTTGAAGTTCAGTTTTAATTTGAAGTTGTTGTTTTAACCCTTTCACGCACGAAAAGTTGAATAAGTTTTTTCGTCCACTGCGACATCAGTCTGGGGCTCTCTAAGGGGCCGCGCGTAATGGCCTGACTCTGCGGCGAATGTTTTGGTTATGTTATCAATTTCAACCACGATTATTCTTTTTTCCTGGCATTATTATATATCGTTGGTTTCGCAAGAGATTATTCTGCCTTATGAAAGACAAAAATAACAAGAAATGCAAGTAAATAGCGGAGTTTAATGACTTAGAAAAAACATTGAGTAAAGAGAAATAAGAAATACTTACGTTCACCACTTCGTAGCTCGATACTTCCTGAGTCAACTTTTTATGGTTTATATGCCAATAAAAGCGGATTTTTATGAGGATTCCAACGCTACCATTAGAATTTTCATATGGCCAGTAGTTCTTGAGAAAATGGAGGAAAACTGAAACACATGTTGGAAGACGGCTTAGGCTACAAGTATGGCTTACCCGGCTCGGGACACGTTTTAAAGGGACAGGCAGTCTGCACTGACAGGCTGCCTGCTGAGAGTTAGCTGGAACACAAGCCCATATCACTTCAAATCCACCCTCACGAGCGAGTTGACAATTAGTTTATTTTATAGGCCTAGCTTGGATCTTTGAGGCAGTAAATTTTGACGCGATTCTGATAAATACTTTATTTTTGGCGAATTTTTAAATGTTTTTTGACGCAGTTCGCGTCAAAAGCTTAGATGTAGACGGGCCCGTTTTGACGTGATCGCGTCACCGTGCGTGAAAGGGTTAATTTGAAGTTCAGTTGTTTTAATTTGAAGTTCAGTTGTTTTAATTTGAAGTTCAGTTGTTTTAATTTGAAGTTCAGTTGTTTTAATTTGAAGTTCAGTTGTTTTAATTTGAAGTTCAGTTGTTTTAATTTGAAGTTCAGTTTTAATTTGAAGTTCAGTTGTTTTAATTTGAAGTTCAGTTTTAATTTGAAGTTCAGTTGTTTTGATTTGAAGTTCAGTTGTTTTAATTTGAAGTTCAGTTGTTTTAATTTGAAGTTCAGTTGTTTTAATTTGAAGTTCAATTGTTTTAATTTGAAGTTCAATTGTTCTAGTTTGAAGTTCAATTGTTTTAATTTGAAGTTCAATTGTTTTAATTTGAAGTTCAATTGTTTTAATTTGAAGTTCAATTGTTTTAATTTGAAGTTCAATTGTTTTAATTTGAAGTTCAATTGTTTTAATTTGAAGTTCAATTGTTTTAATTTGAAGTTCAGTTGTTTTAATTTGAAGTTCAATTGTTTTAATTTGAAGTTCAATTGTTTTAATTTGAAGTTCAATTGTTTTAATTTGAAGTTCAATTGTTTTAATTTGAAGTTCAGTTGTTTTAATTTGAAGTTCAGTTTTAATTTGAAGTTCAATTGTTTTAATTTGAAGTTCAATTGTTTTAATTTGAAGTTCAGTTGTTTTAATTTGAAGTTCAATTGTTTTAATTTGAAGTTCAATTGTTTTAATTTGAAGTTCAATTGTTCTAGTTTGAAGTTCAATTGTTTTAATTTGAAGTTCAATTGTTTTAATTTGAAGTTCAATTGTTTTAATTTGAAGTTCAATTGTTTTAATTTGAAGTTCAGTTGTTTTAATTTGAAGTTCAATTGTTTTAATTTGAAGTTCAATTGTTCTAGTTTGAAGTTCAATTGTTTTAATTTGAAGTTCAATTGTTTCAATTTGAAGTTCAATTGTTTTAATTTGAATTTCAATTGTTTTAATTTGAAGTTCAATTGTTTTAATTTGAAGTTCAATTGTTTTAATTTGAAGTTCAATTGTTTTAATTTGAAGTTCAGTTGTTTTAATTTGAAGTTCAGTTGTTTTAATTTGAAGTTCAATTGTTTTAATTTGAAGTTCAATTGTTCTAGTTTGAAGTTCAATTGTTTTAATTTGAAGTTCAATTGTTTTAATTTGAAGTTCAATTGTTCTAGTTTGAAGTTCAATTGTTTTAATTTGAAGTTCAATTGTTTTAATTTGAAGTTCAATTGTTCTAGTTTGAAGTTCAATTGTTTTAATTTGAAGTTCAATTGTTTTAATTTGAAGTTCAATTGTTTTAATTTGAAGTTCAGTTGTTTTAATTTGAAGTTCAGTTGTTTTAATTTGAAGTTCAGTTGTTTTAATTTGAAGTTCAATTGTTTTAATTTGAAGTTCAGTTGTTTTAATTTGAAGTTCAATTGTTTTAATTTGAAGTTCAGTTGTTTTAATTTGAAGTTCAATTGTTTTAATTTGAAGTTCAATTGTTTTAATTTGAAGTTCAATTGTTTTAATTTGAAGTTCAATTGTTTTAATTTGAAGTTCAATTGTTTTAATTTGAAGTTCAATTGTTTTAATTTGAAGTTCAATTGTTTTAATTTGAAGTTCAATTGTTTTAATTGAAGTTCAATTGTTTTAATTTGAAGTTCAATTGTTTTAATTGAAGTTCAATTGTTTTAATTTGAAGTTCAATTGTTTTAATTTGAAGTTCAATTGTTTTAATTTGAAGTTCAATTGTTTTAATTTGAAGTTCAATTGTTTTAATTTGAAGTTCAATGTTTTAATTTGAAGTTCAATTGTTCTAGGTTGAAGTTCAAGTGTTTTAATTGAAGTTCAATTGTTTTAATTTGAAGTTCAATTGTTTTAATTGAAGTTCAATTGTTTTAATTTGAAGTTCAATTGTTCTAGTTTGAAGTTCAATTGTTTTAATTTGAAGTTCAATGTTTTAATTTGAAGTTCAATTGTTTTAATTTGAAGTTCAATTGTTTTAATTTGAAGTTCAATTGTTTTAATTTGAAGTTCAATTGTTTTAATTTGAAGTTCAATTGTTTTAATTTGAAGTTCAGTTGTTTTAATTGGAGAGAACTGAAACTCGAGAAATGCCAGTGGTCGCTGGCAGTTTTAACTCAAAGGTTGGTCTACTGTGTTTTCCCTCCGCGACTAATATTTTTCATAAATCAATTTCGCAATGAATATTGATGCACCGCATCTGAATACTAAAAAAGAACGTTCTTCTGTTGTTCTAGTAAGTGTATGCATGACATGCATTACGATTGAACGTTCTAAGATAGCAATTTAATGCAAATTACTCGCCTCGAGTAGCAAAGCTTAATATATTTTTTACATGTATATTGTGGCATGTAAAATTTGGGCGATGTTCACACTGTTTTCTAAGACAGTACTGCTGCGTCTGGCAAACGCTTGTCAAAATACAATAAGCAATGCCTTGGAAAAACGAAGAATAAAGAATGCCGAAATAGGCTTGTTGCTGCGACAATGTAGGTTATAATTGTGGAGGCGACACGCCGCGGCGGGGAGTGGTGGCGGGGAGATTGAATCAAAACATTGCTACTTCACGCGTCGACTCATTGCACTTCCAGGCTTTCTATCTGATTGATACACAATAATAACAGGAACATATGACTGCCTAGGTATAGATAACTTCTAAACATACGTTATTGACTGTATAATATCATAGAGTAACATTTACCTCGCCTCCTCAACTATAACCTACTTGGTTATTTGGTTAAATACATGTTTTACAGAATCAGGCTTCTATACAATATACATATAGAAGAAAATCGTTCTTAAAATTATACTTTTGTGTTTTAAGTGCAGTGGAATAAGCCCATATTTTTCTTTCAAGTTGACCAACTTTTCACCAAATTGTGAGTTAAAACTGCCAGCGACCACTGGCATTTCGGAGTTGCAGTTCTCTCTAATTTGAAGTTCAGTTGTTTTAATTTGAAGTTCAGTTGTTTTAATTTGAAGTTCAGTTGTTTTAATTTGAAGTTCAGTTGTTTTAATTTGAAGTTCAGTTTTAATTTGAAGTTCAGTTGTTTTGATTTGAAGTTCAGTTGTTTTGATTTGAAGTTCAGTTGTTTTAATTTGAAGTTCAGTTGTTTTAATTTGAAGTTCAATTGTTTTAATTTGAAGTTCAATTGTTCTAGTTTGAAGTTCAATTGTTTTAATTTGAAGTTCAATTGTTTTAATTTGAAGTTCAATTGTTTTAATTTGAAGTTCAATTGTTTTAATTTGAAGTTCAATTGTTTAATTTGAAGTTCAATTGTTTTAATTTGAAGTTCAATTGTTTTAATTTGAAGTTCAATTGTTTTAATTTGAAGTTCAGTTGTTTTAATTTGAAGTTCAATTGTTTTAATTTGAAGTTCAATTGTTTTAATTTGAAGTTCAATTGTTTTAATTTGAAGTTCAATTGTTTTAATTTGAAGTTCAGTTGTTTTAATTTGAAGTTCAGTTGTTTTAATTTGAAGTTCAATTGTTTTAATTTGAAGTTCAGCTGTTTTAATTTGAAGTTCAATTGTTTTAATTTGAAGTTCAATTGTTTTAATTTGAAGTTCAATTGTTCTAGTTTGAAGTTCAATTGTTTTAATTTGAAGTTCAATTGTTTTAATTTGAAGTTCAATTGTTTTAATTTGAAGTTCAATTGTTTTAATTTGAAGTTCAATTGTTTTAATTTGAAGTTCAGTTGTTTTAATTTGAAGTTCAATTGTTTTAATTTGAAGTTCAATTGTTCTAGTTTGAAGTTCAATTGTTTTAATTTGAAGTTCAATTGTTTTAATTTGAAGTTCAATTGTTTTAATTTGAATTTCAATTGTTTTAATTTGAATTTCAATTGTTTTAATTTGAAGTTCAATTGTTTTAATTTGAAGTTCAATTGTTTTAATTTGAAGTTCAGTTGTTTTAATTTGAAGTTCAGTTGTTTTAATTTGAAGTTCAATTGTTTTAATTTGAAGTTCAATTGTTTTAATTTGAAGTTCAGTTGTTTTAATTTGAAGTTCAATTGTTTTAATTTGAAGTTCAATTGTTTTAATTTGAAGTTCAATTGTTTTAATTTGAAGTTCAATTGTTTTAATTTGAAGTTCAATTGTTTTAATTTGAAGTTCAATTGTTCTAGTTTGAAGTTCAATTGTTTTAATTTGAAGTTCAATTGTTTTAATTTGAAGTTCAATTGTTTTAATTTGAAGTTCAATTGTTTTAATTTGAAGTTCAGTTGTTTTAATTTGAAGTTCAGTTGTTTTAATTTGAAGTTCAATTGTTTTAATTTGAAGTTCAATGTTATTTGAGTCAGTTTTAATTTGAAGTTCAGTTGTTTTAATTTGAAGTTCAATTGTTTTAATTTGAAGTTCAATTGTTTTAATTTGAAGTTCAATTGTTTTAATTTGAAGTTCAATTGTTTTAATTTGAAGTTCAATTGTTTTAATTTGAAGTTCAATTGTTTTAATTTGAAGTTCAATTGTTTTAATTTGAAGTTCAATTGTTTTAATTTGAAGTTCAATTGTTTTAATTTGAAGTTCAATTGTTTTAATTTGAAGTTCAATTGTTTTAATTTGAAGTTCAATTGTTTTAATTTGAAGTTCAATTGTTTTAATTTGAAGTTCAATTGTTTTAATTTGAAGTTCAATTGTTTTAATTTGAAGTTCAATTGTTTTAATTTGAAGTTCAATTGTTTTAATTTGAAGTTCAATTGTTTTAATTTGAAGTTCAATTGTTTTAATTTGAAGTTCAATTGTTCTAGGTTGAAGTTCAAGTGTTTTAATTTGAAGTTCAATTGTTTTAATTTGAAGTTCAATTGTTTTAATTTGAAGTTCAATTGTTTTAATTTGAAGTTCAATTGTTTTAATTTGAAGTTCAATTGTTTTAATTTGAAGTTCAATTGTTTTAATTTGAAGTTCAATTGTTTTAATTTGAAGTTCAATTGTTCTAGTTTGAAGTTCAATTGTTTTAATTTGAAGTTCAATTGTTTTAATTTGAAGTTCAATTGTTTTAATTTGAAGTTCAATTGTTTTAATTTGAAGTTCAATTGTTTTAATTTGAAGTTCAATTGTTTTAATTTGAAGTTCAATTGTTTTAATTTGAAGTTCAATTGTTTTAATTTGAAGTTCAATTGTTTTAATTTGAAGTTCAATTGTTTTAATTTGAAGTTCAATTGTTTTAATTTGAAGTTCAATTGTTTTAATTTGAAGTTCAATTGTTCTAGTTTGAAGTTCAATTGTTTTAATTTGAAGTTCAATTGTTTTAATTTGAAGTTCAATTGTTTTAATTTGAAGTTCAGTTGTTTTAATTTGAAATTCAGTTGTTTTAATTTGAAGTTCAGTTGTTTTAATTTGAAGTTCAGTTGTTTTAATTTGAAGTTCAATTGTTTTAATTTGAAGTTCAATTGTTTTAATTTGAAGTTCAGTTGTTTTAATTTGAAGTTCAGTTGTTTTAATTTGAAGTTCAATTGCTTTAATTTGAAGTTCAATTGTTTTAATTTGAAGTTCAATTGTTTTAATTTGAAGTTCAATTGTTCTAGTTTGAAGTTCAATTGTTTTAATTTGAAGTTCAATTGTTTTAATTTGAAGTTCAATTGTTTTAATTTGAAGTTCAATTGTTTTAATTTGAAGTTCAATTGTTTTAATTTGAAGTTCAATTGTTTTAATTTGAAGTTCAATTGTTTTAATTTGAAGTTCAATTGTTTTAATTTGAAGTTCAATTGTTTTAATTTGAAGTTCAATTGTTTTAATTTGAAGTTCAATTGTTTTAATTTGAAGTTCAATTGTTTTAATTTGAAGTTCAATTGTTTTAATTTGAAGTTCAGTTGTTTTAATTTGAAGTTCAATTGTTTTAATTTGAAGTTCAATTGTTTTAATTTGAAGTTCAATTGTTTTAATTTGAAGTTCAGTTGTTTTAATTTGAAGTTCAGTTGTTTTAATTTGAAGTTCAGTTTTAATTTGAAGTTCAGTTTTAATTTGAAGTTCAGTTTTAATTTGAAGTTCAGTTTTAATTTGAAGTTCAGTTTTAATTTGAAGTTCAGTTTTAATTTGAAGTTCAATTGTTTTAATTTGAAGTTCAATTGTTCTAGTTTGAAGTTCAATTGTTTTAATTTGAAGTTCAATTGTTTTAATTTGAAGTTCAATTGTTTTAATTTGAAGTTCAATTGTTTTAATTTGAAGTTCAATTGTTTTAATTTGAAGTTCAATTGTTCTAGTTTGAAGTTCAGTTTTAGTTTGAAAGTGAAAAAGGTGTAGTGGACGGTAGCTATCTCAAGACTGAGGTAGAGTTTGTATGTGGAGCAATTCTCCGGTTAAGCAGACGTGCTGTTATATGATTAGCAGAGGAAACTTCTATCACTCCTAATTGGTGAAAGATTTACGTGATTTTATACGTCACGCCAAGCTTGATGATGTGATGTTGTATTTCATTCATTTGTTCAGCCCACATAGCTAACTTAAGGTGTATGTATGAATAAATCATACGTGCCCTGAAAGGATTAAAACATGTCCAATATCCCTTTATAACTAGTAGTTTATTTGGCTTGATATAGTTTTCACTACAATTCTTTGTACCCTCTAGCGTATTAATCAGAAGTTAGGGTAATTAGCAAATGGACTTAGCTCTTTATTATGTTGAGTCACTGGTACATCTATTTCAAATGACAATTAGTTTAAAAATTAATTAAGCACTTCTTATATTATTGTAAACCAAAAGCTATAAGGTTTTTGGAAATAAGTATCTAACTTTTTTCAGTTACTCGTGAGGTTACAAGAAGGTGTTTGACCAGTATGCCAACATCTTGCGTGAAAAATACCCAGAAATCTCCATCTTGGGGGACAACTACCCTCCGCCAGATTGGAAGATGTGGGTTGCGCAGATGCTTGTGAGTACCATAAAGGCCGATTCACACTACATCATCACGGCACCGTCTCATCACATCCTACAAAAATTTCCTACATGTAAACAAATGGACATGTTCACGCCAAACAGTCTGCCACCGTCATGGTACATCACCGTTCCGAATATTTTGATGTGACGAGACAGTACCGTGCTGATGATTATCTTTTTCTCAAGGCTTTTATGTATCCACAATAATTTCCTTTTGCAGTTCAACTTCTCTGCTTCATCCTGCAGAAGTGTTATTAATCCAAGTTTATTCAACCCTAGCCTCTGAGGCGCCATACTTGGTCTGAGGTTGAGCGCAATCTGCTGAAAATGACTGAACTGTGATGGAAAGTGTGAACACAAGGCACAGTTGACGGAACGCTGCCGTGACGTGATGAGACGCTGCCGTGATGATAGTGTAAATTGGCCTTAAATCATTTCAAAATTGTAGAAAGACTGGTGTCTTAAGTTTTCACATGAGTAGCACATGGAAAGCTGTTCTTGCTCACAGTTGTTTGGGACAGCAAGCAACTAACAGTAGGAATATTAACATAACAAGCTGCCCTAAAAGTGTGTAAATAACCCTCTTAGTTTGCAATAACTGAATTTCTTTTTAGTGCAGTTAAATCTAAATACTGGGGAGGGGAAAATAGGTTAGTCAGACCTGCAGACTAAGGGCCGATTTCTCAGTCCTTTGGTAAGCTCCCTAACCAAAAGCCTTACCAACCTTGGTAACAGTCCTTACTAACAAAGAGATCCGATTTCTCAGTTGCTGTTTTCGTGAACCAGTAGCTCCCCAACATGGTAAGGATCTCTACGAAACAAAGACGGCAGATTCGATACTGTTGGTATGCCTGAGTGGCAGAAAATGTAAACATTCCATCCAAGTCAGTAAATAATTACTATTTACACACATATAAATAATAACAACGATTATTTATAATATTCTACTTTAATTTATCATTTATATTTTGTTTTGTTTAATTATATATAAATTATAATATTAAATTATATATAATTAAAAATTTTATTTAAAATTATACTTATTTATAATAACAACTTCACCTATAACCACTTTTGTATATCTTACGCATATGTACCTACAATATTACTGAAGTATGGAAGAATATAGGGCGACAGATAAAATAATTAATTAAGGCAGACGGCCGTGAAAAATTTAAGTCGTCTGCTTGACAGCTGGTGACGTGAATTCACCGCGGCAATCCAAGTTCATCTAAGCTTTTCTCCTTCTTTCATTAAAACCCTCTGTCGTGTTGATGCATTGTTTGTTTAGAGGATAATTCCTCAGAGCCGTAGTGATCTACCACTGTAGTTTAGTGTTGGCCGAAGCCACCACCCCGGGAGGGGGGTCACAAACCCCCGGCTAACACCCGGTACCCATTCACTGCTGGGTGGACAGGGGCTTGGATTTTAAGAAAGACCACCCATCTATCTTCGCTCCGCCCGGGGATCATTGTATGAGAATTTTTTTTTATCTTATTCCGAAGAATATATAACTAAATGGAAGAAAAAATTTGTGGTACTATTTCATAAATAATTGCATTAGTAAGCTTCGTTGGGGAGGCACTAGGCTGCCCAACTCGGCGTTACCAAAGGTTCTAATCTATGGTATCGATACAAACCAACAGCGGCGCAAAAGACTGAGAAATCGGATTTGTTGTTGGTGATGGAAATGGCCGCTCATTGGTAAGGATCCCAACGAAAGGGGACAACTGAGAAATCGGCCCTAAGACTTATATTTGGCTTTGACCAGTCTTGTCATATCCATACAGAGCCTGCTTCCCTAACAAACTTACACTTATCCATCACCAAACCTGCCGGCATCTCTCATTCACTATTTTGAGGGAGGAATGTATAGGTGGTCGAGGACAAGTCACACTCTGCTATCTCCTGTTATTCAATGATTGTATTCTTGGATCAACAAACAGTCCAATGCCTTCACAGCGCTGCCACATCAAATCAAGCTGGCCAGTGTAATGACACTATTATATCTGATTTTACCCAAGTACATACTATACTCATTTTTCACTTAGATCATCACTTCCCACTGCAATTTTTGTTGTTATCCTTATATTACGTTGCTTCTCAAGTAGAAAAGAAAATAACAGTAGGGTAAGAAAATAACAAGAGGATTAGAACATGCAAACAGCACTAAATGGAAACTTAAATTGTGGCCATCCCCTTTTGGGAGTTATGGGAATGGGCATCAGAGATGGATTGAATTTAGATTTAGGGTAATAAGGAAAAAGTTTTCTCTGCTGCACTCGGAACTAACAAAAATGTGAAGTGATTTTGTAGCATCACCACAATCTGAGGATTATGTTCAAGCGAAATACATACATAATCTCATGATGTACAGGATGGATGACATCAGTAAGTTGTGAGAGTGGTAACAAGCTTATATTCAAGATTATTAACTTGATTGCTCAGATTGTTGTTTTCTCTTATGCATATATGTAGTCTTGCTCGAATAATTTCCTCTCTCATGACATATGCTAGAACCATTGCTCTTACTAATTGCAATTCCTACAGTAGTTTATATAATTTAATGTATACATGGTTGTTGATTGTTATATTTTTCTGTAATAGTACATGAATTGAACATTATATATTGAACAAAATCGATTTCACTCAGTATGTGGATAGATATTTATACGCTTAGGATATAATATATTTATTTTAGGTACTCTTAAAACTACAAACACTACTTTTTTTTCTTCTTAGGGCGGTGCCAAACTCCTCTTGATAGTGATGATAATTGCTGGTGTCAACATGTGGGAGTGGTTGGGACAGGAAACGCCATCCTGGTGGACATGGTTTACAAATAACAAAATCTATGCTTGTATGATGGTCTTCTTCCTCTGTAATGCCCTGGAGGGTCAACTTGTTTCTACCGGTGCATTCGAGATATCCTTCAATGGTAAGTATCTTTTTATGAAACTATATACATATATGTATACATGTTACATCCATTAGTGATGAGTATTTATGCTGTCATTTACTGCGTATTATTCTTTGGTTGATATGTAGACCTGGGAATTGTGGTTTGTTAAGAACAGGATATTTTTCAGATGTTCCTGTTTGGTCAAAGCTGGAGACCGGGCGCATACCGCAGCCACCAGAGCTTTTTCAGATCATCGACAACCATGTACGCTTCAATCAAAACTCAAACACCTGGAGTGAAAGCATCTAACCTTAAGGTGGGTAATCATCCCCCTTGCACCAATAGTGACTAAATTAAGATATAATCAGAAGAAATTAGTTCCTGATAGGAGATTGTGGTGTGAACAGAATGTATGGTGAGCATGATGAATGATGAGAATGAATAAAGGATGAAAAGGAGGAAAGGATGAAAATATAAGTAGGTGTGAGGCAAGAGTGCATAATGTCACCGTTTCATATATATGTATAATATATATATATATATTCTGTTGGTTTTTTTTATGTGGATCCTTACAACAAGAAAACAAATGTTGTGCGCCACCCCTCTAAACAATTATTTGGACCACAGTTCAGTCTAATATACTGTAATTCTTGAAATATGAATAAAAAAAATTCACATGTATATTTTTCTACTTTCAGTGTGGATTTAGTTCATCTTCAATGCCTGTGATGTCTGGCCGTGTTGGATAATAGTTTTGTAAAGAATAGTCTCCAGTTATTTTCATGAAAATTGTTCACCTAGATTGAACCTGTTTCAAACATCTTTTATAACAGCCAGTCACGTACAGAAGCCCTTAAGTACAACAAGTAAATATGAATTGTGTTTCCTAGATCCCTTTTATCTTCACTGTTTTTTTTCTCATTATGAAAGCCATTGTAGAAAGCATTAATTTGTTGACAGTGGCTGGAAACTTACAAGAGAAAGAACATACAGTGAGAAAGGCATCAAGGAAACCTGACACTGATACGTTGGCTGATTTGCATATATGAATATTAGGATGAAATAGTGTTGGAGAATTGTCTGGTCTATTGTAAGGTATGTTTTATTTTGAAATTCCATAGTTTGTAGTGTATGATTATTTTATAAATTTATTTCAATCTTATGTACTTGAGTGGGGAATATCGGAATGACTCCAAAGATGTTTGTTTATCAATTAAAATAACTTGACCTAGCAGATATAACCCAAGCCTTGTGTGGCTCCCTCAAACCTGAGTAGTTTTTAACTCAGCAGAAACTGAGGGCACAGTAATGTTTGGGATCATGATGTGTGCAGATACATATTCATAATATTGAAAAGAATGTGCAATACTACTAAAGTTATTATGATCAAGGAACAGCTGAAATTACACCCTGGTTAGTCGGTGAATATATATATATATATATATATATATATATTAGTGGAAAATATTCATTATTGATGTTTATTTTTTTCCTTAAACAGTGCCTATATGACCGGTTTCTTCAGGAAGTTTGTCCCAAAATTCTGCTCTAAATCTGTAAACTTGAAATGAATGCCTACTTGATCAGGTTGAAGAGCAGTAATAATTGATGTGTTTCCGTACACTGAAAACAACAAACCACCACATTCCCTTAATTGTAGAATTTTATGACTTTTTTTTTTTTTTCCAGGTGTTTTAATGTAATTAAATTTCTTTATAGTGGATGGCAAGGAATCATTACTCCATGTGCAGTATCAAATCTTGGCATAATCCAGTTTGTCAGGTGATAGTAAACTCAAAGCCTATTGGAGACCCAGAAAAAAGAAATTTGTTAAATCCAGTAATGATGTAATTTTATGTATACCGTAACATTGTTTGATATTTGTTTTCCATTCGCTCCTGGAAATCATCCATGCCTTCAGGAAGCAGCGCGACAAGGTACAAGAAAACTGAGTATAAAAGATTATCTTCTAGATAAAGTGAATTAAGTAAAGTATCAATAAATATTATACAAATAATATCTACATTTAACCATACAGGTCCACAATCCCTAATCTGAAATCCTTGGGACCAGGTATGTTTCAATTTATTGTTTCTAATGCACCACGGCCCAATAACCAGTACATACATAGACGTGAAACATAAAATAGAAGAAATACAAGATTCATATTAAGTACCTCATTTGCTTTAAGGTAATTTTCCATACTTTTGAGAGTAAGCTGAATCAGCACACGAGTAAAAATTACTGAGAAATATGAGAACATGCCTTGGGTTCTTGGCAGTCTGTTCACAGCATGACAACTCGGTGAGCCGGGCTCTAGAAAAAATATTTAAAAGATTTTCTAAAGCATAAACGTTAACTCGCTCTCTAAACTTATTAATCCATTTCAGATTCCTTGAAAAAAATATAAATCAATAAATAATTTTTTGAAGCAGGATGTTTGATCCTTATCAATCAAATGTAGATTCTTAAAGAAAATAAAAACAAATTGAGAATGTATTACACAATTAAAAGTAAAGAAAGTAAGAATTAGTTGAAAATTATTTGATGTACAATATTAGAGGAGCGCACGAGCAGTGTTTTCACAGGACGACCAACACAACACTGCAAGGCTCATGAGGAAGTACAAATGAATCTGCTGTGACTGGTGCAGTTTTTCAGTTCATAAATTTGGCAACTTAATTGTCACCATAGAATTTAAGTAGCTAAGTGTTTCTTCTGGTTTTTTTTTTACCATAATCAATATCACACTCCCTTAAAATGCAGTAAAGACCCTTTTTATATTAGTCTCATAAGTAACTGCTCTCTATAGTATACTGAGAGCATGTTTCCATTTTGGTTGCAAACTGCCTCTGCTGGCCTATTAAACATTCGTACAGCAAAATTGAACACGCCAAACAAGAAGCTAGAACAAATATGTATCGGCAAATGTCTAGGCAATGAGCCCCGAGCCCCAGTTGACTATTGGCTGAAGTGGTAGCTTATCACTAATGAGGGAGGGGGGTATGCTGTTTTTTGAACTTTTAAATTTATGGATATGGATAAAGGATTTTGGACCTGTACAGAAAAAAGTAGATACAGTAAATCCTCTATAAATCTGACCAATTGGGAAAGTGGATTAACCGATGGTTGAAAAACATGTAATGTATGAAAGAATGAATTAGAGAAATACAGTAAGGAATTAATTCTACAGTACTACAGTATAATTCCACGTGTCTGGATTCCCGCCTTATAATCCGGGTTTGTGCCAATTTATAAATAGGTGCGGACCCCGGAAAGACTGATTTATCCGATGTCCAGAATTAAGAGGTCTGATTTAGAGGGATTATTGTATATATATTTTGAGTAACAATAGTAAGGATGTGCTGCGTTGCTACTGTACAATATAATCCTGAAAGGTTTTAACTACGTAATATTTCGCTGGTTAGCATAAAGGGGCTTCAATGTACAAACTGAATTGCAAATACACATACAATTATTACAAGGATGAATTTAATTACTGAACTGTAGCAGGGAGAGAAAGCTCTATAACCACATTCTGAAATTTAATTATAATTGGAAGAGCTTAACATTTAAATTCTGGTAATCATGTCTGCTGTACTTTTTTGGAATTTGAATGTTTTAATTATGAGTACATTTTTTTCACAATGTGATTTTATTGTGTGCCTATTCTCTGGAACTTGATGTTTATCCCCCTTGTGGAGACCTTTGTTTATGTATTGGACGAATAATAAATGGATTTTAAAAGTACTTCTTTTTGTGCTCTTTTTAACCCCCCCTCCAAGCAACATGCCTGTTGCCAACACTTTGGTGGGTGGTCATTGCACAGGGTGGGTTGGGGCAGCTCTGCAAGCGTTCCATCCCTTGCCTCGGCCTTGGACCCGACAACTTTTACATGATCCTTTCCTTCTATTTCTCTTTTCAATGACCAGGATTGGTTAGGGGGAAGGGCCAATGGTGGGCGCTGTGTTGGCTGGCCCCTACCTATATATGTTTGGACCCATGCAGTGGTGGTGATCCTAGGTCTCTGTTCCACTACCTCTAGGAACAACTCATTGCCACCCTCTACCCTTATCAACCTAACAGCAAACAAACCATTACCAAATTTTACACGCAAACCCAAACCCGTCTTTCAGTGGCACCATCAAGTTACTTGCAGTTTTCTATAACCACTCTTTTCACTTCACTCTGGTTTGAACTCCAGACATGGACCAAATATTTCAACACCCCTTCAACAGAACGATACTTAAATGACTACCTACAATAATTCTTATTCAATCTTCATCATCAGGTGGAACCTGATGTTACTTTATGGTACCGAAATGATGGCACCAATCTTATCACAGTGGCAAATGAACAACACTAAGGCCCTTACAAAACTATTGGACATGGACAAACAATCCATTCTAATACAAAAATATATCCAATCAAATTCCCCAACGAGAACTTTTATTATTACCTAACATATCTTCCTTAGAAATCACACCTTTACTGAATGCTCAACCATCACTAAGAGCATACTAGAACCTCAAAACTTGAATATCATCTCAATGACCTGCTTCATTTAAAAACTTAACTGGTAATACCAACCCTCACTCAATAATTTTTGGTTCCACAGAACTCACCCAATCTATCTACATTGGGTGATTAGTACTTAAGAGTCCATGGGTATATCCCTCTACCCAGACAACCTCTACAATGCTGCCACAACGCCACCTTACTAATGGTGTAGGTCATGACCCACTGTGCCCTTCAGGCTTCCTCAAGGATCACGACATAGAAGGTACACAAAGCTACTTTTGAAATATCACTTGTACTGATTCACTTTCATAACTATAATGTATAACTTCAACCCTTCTCAAAATATACGATACATCAAGTATAGTATATTGATCTCAAAATTATACCGAGAGTGAAATATCCTGCCGGCCTGATACTCACAACCAAGCACTAACAGAATGCCTCAGTTGTCTATGCATCACGCAGCTATAATACCTTAGTGGTCCTTGTGTGATGCAAATAGTTCAAACTGGTATTTGCATCTTATAGTTTTCTTCTCCATTCTCACCCATACTAGGGCTGGATAACTAACAGATATTTGCCTACTTTCATGCTATACAACCTGAGTGAAGGTCCTGTCTCACCTCTGCATCCATGCGGCTCTGTGAGCACATATTCATGAATACCATAACACTTCTGCTTATCATTACTGAGGCCAAACATGCTCTGTCACAGGCACACAATTGTTAGAAATCACTGATGAAAAACTTGTTTAAATATATTGATAACACCTTGAGGTGGTGGATTGGGATCACTTTCCCCTCTACATTTCCAAGCCAAGCCATCATAGCATGTCATGTGGCTGAGCTACACATATGTTAATACATCCCTCCATTCCCTCCACATGGTAGGAAACACAAGAATGAAAATCCCTCTGCTTCATTTCTGCTTCGTGGAAGTACAAAGTGTTTTGTGAGGAAGGATTCATATCAACAATAATACTTCTGTTACCTTCTAAGACATAGATGGTATCTGGATTCTGGAGACTTATTCTAAATCTTAAGAATATTCATGGGAACCACAAACATGCTTCTCAGGCAGACACAACAATCATTACATGGCATCAGAACCATGGGCCTAGACTGAAAAATAATGTTAACTTAAGGGGTGAATAATTGCTGCCAAGTGATGGACAACAAATCATCTCGGCCGGAGGACCCCACTGAGCATTCCCTGCTGTGGGTGACAGTTTTGGTTATCCTGGAGGACCCCACTCCCTGCCTTCTATTGGTGACAGTTTTGGTTATCCTGGAGGACCCCACTCCCTGCCTTCTATTGGTGACAGTTTTGGTTATCCTGGAGGACCCCACTCCCTGCCTTCTATTGGTGACAGTTTTGGTTATCCTTCTCAAACTTATTCCTAGTTTGTGGTTCATTTATGCAATGTGCATAAGATATCACAGAAAATTTTCATAAATAAAAAAAGTAGCTACTAGAGTGGCGCTCAGTCTGAGAGACCTAAGCTACGGGGAAAGGCACGTGGTGTTCAACTTACCAACACTGAAGCAAGGAAGAGAGAGAGGAGACATGATAAGATAATGTCATACAAATGTGTAACAGTAAAGAGGAAATTAAAAAGAAGACTTCAAAGCTATGCAATAAGCAGAACATGAGAAACTAAAAAAAAAAACTACATAAAACAGTTCATAAAGATTGCAAGAAACACAGCTTCCCCAAAAGAGTAAGTGGAAGAGTAAATGGAACAAAGTAGTGGCTGGTGCAGTGTGTGTGCGAGCAGTAGTCACACCGTCAGGGGGAAATATGATAAAATGACCATGGAATAAGAAATCCCATGAACCTGACTTAACTTTTTTTTTTCACCTGCAAAACATGCAAACACTCAATTAGGTAAGAAGGAAAAAATATATTTATTCCTGTTCGGCATGTTTCAAGCTGTTGACCTTGTCCACTGTGGCCTATATGTGTAGATACTTAAACACTTTTTTCACCTTTAAGTGGAATGTTTGAGATTTTATCTAAAAATTTATCAAGTCAGTGAATCTTCATTACTATAGATTATTATTTATATAAGTTTAGTTTAACTTTATAAGGTACTTTATAATAACCTATAAAATTTTAGTACAAAACAGCTTTCAATAAACTTTGTAAAGCAACATTTGAGAGCAAAACCTTTGTACCTGTGACTCAGTCTTGTACATCAGCAACGCCGTGACTGAAGATCCCAAACATGGCCTCAGCTTCGGGCAGGCACGGAGAGTCATAAATCTTGCATATTCTTGTTTCCCCTCTTCCCTTCCTCAAGGACAACCTGCAATTTACTCATCGTTACAGATCAAGTAAAATTCAACAGAATCTGAAATAGCTTACTGTATAAACTGCAGCTGGTAATTTCTAGTGATTTAAAGCACTCTGATGTTAAATAAGGGAATTCAACAAGGCTTGAGAAAAACTGGAAAAGAAACTGCATGGGAAAAGCTAAAGTCCATAAATTCTTTAAACATTTCAGTCTTAAATCAACTCTTAAATCAGTCAATCTTTCAATCAATCTTCAGATCAATTTTCTTGACAATTTCACAAAAATCTTGCCTACATAGTGTATTTTCTTATTCCTTCAAAATCAAATACCAGATTCAGCACAAAATGATGTTATGCAACATTTGCTGCAGTGCACGGTAATGACTGAAGCAAGAGAGGCAGTGGGAAGATGACATGAACGATACCAATAAAGGAGTTACTTAAGAGAAATCAGATTAAAACTTAACTCCTGGATATCTTCTTTAACCCTTAAAAATGAAAGATTCAGTATGAAAATGGAGATTAAAATGACTTCCTTAATGAAAAGTCCTAACAGTAAAACTTATGATATCAGTACCCCTACACGTATAATTATATAGATCTTCATGATCATATAAAGGTCTTTCAGCTTTAACAAAGAGCCCTCCTCCCTAAGTGGTTTGTTAGGGTGAGGGTTTACTGTACCTACCTTTTGAACTTCTTAATAGAATATATTTTCACTCTTCTATTTAGCTAAGAGTTACAAAACAATGTGTGCCGTACACAACATTGGTGCATTAAGATAATGCAACACCCAAGTTGTAAGGTCTTTAGTTTGGTTTCTACAGGACAACCAGACCCAGACCAATTATGCACAGTGTATTTGTACACCACGTGTACATAATGGCACAAGTCTTGATGGCAACACATCTTTGTTAGGTCTGTAACTTTTCAACAAAATGAGGCAATTTTCTTTGTCACAGAGCACATACTTTTATCCTTTTTTTTTTTTTTACATTTATGCCTATAGCGCCTGTAGGCAGTGGTGACCCAGGGCTCGGATGGTAGGCTCTGGAGGTTCACTTGAGGGCTGTGATGGTTGGCCCTCGCCCGTGGTGGCGCAGGCAGGATTTTTATAGTGACGCCTGCGATTAGAGGCTCATGCCGCCCCCATGTGTCCTCCGATGCACTCGCAATCGAAGGTAGAGTTAATGGGCAGGGCATGTGGGTGTTCTTAGGCCACTCGATGGTGCAGAAAGGTTTTGGTTTTCGTCGGGGATCGAACTCGGGTCACCGAGAACGCCAGTTGGAGAGGCTAACCACTCTGCTACCCCCTCCCCAATCAATGGGGATTGCATGAGCTTGCATGAGTAGCTCTAGTTCTATGCACTCACTCCCTTCATTAATAATTTATAATTTGAGCAGACTAAAAAAAGTAGGTGGCAGGAGATGTTTTGATTTAAAACATCAACTTCATTTATTCTGTGTTTGGAAATACAGTACGTTACCTGGTGGTTGATGCATGAGCCATGATGTTGCCTCCTATGGGCTTCTTAGGGTCGGCTGCAAACATAGAAGCTCCGTCCACCTGGGCCACCACCTGGTTGGTGATCACCACAGCCACGCCAAACTGAGGGTAGTCATTGATTTACTTTATTTAGTAAGAGCTAGCCCACAATTTAGATCATAAAGGCACATTGCATTAGCATAATCGTGAAGTATGCTACCTCTCACAAGGATAACCCACAACAGTTTCCTAACTTATTTCCAGTGGGATCCCTGTTGTGAGGCAAGACTTTTTGTGCCGGAGCAGTCAGTCAAACAGAGCAGCTAGCAAGGCCCACCACAGTACATGAACATTCTCGCACACATTGCACAATACAATACACCCATCTCATTAAAAATCTAAAATATAACTCTAAAGAATACATTACATAAAGAAATTCATTAAAGGTAAAGATTCATCTTTATGAAAAATTAAAACAGGTGTAATGTGGTTGAAGTAACACTGAACATTCTTCCTTCCTGCATCAGATAGAGATCAATCAACTCTGCATCAGACACAGATGATGGCATGGCATTCTTGTCTCTGAACAAAATAAGTTCGAATGGACTGGGGACAAATACATCCATGACTTTAAAACTGGTATAAACTGTATTTTTTTATGGATTGGATTTTATTAATTGGACTTCATTAGTTATGGGTTATTACAATGATTATGAACTTTGGTAAGGAATAATAAAATATTATGCTGATGTTGAAAAATAGATAAATAAACACTGGATTTTTATTCCTAAAAGGTAGTCTTGAAAATATAGGTGTCTTTTACAGCGACAAATACGTAAGTCATTGCAGGCATGGAGACGAGACAACCTGAGCCTGACTCAGGTACCATACTGAAGAGAGAGAGAGAGACTGATAAATGTAAGAACACACACACTCTGTAACATCTAAATAAAAAATCCCCATCACCCTACCTCATCTGCTAGTCTCAGAAGCATCCGAAGAAATCTTGCTAAATGCATCTGTCTGGCCGACAGTTCCCCTCTGCCTGCATAGTCTGTTCGGTAAAGGGCCATAGCACTGTCTACTATCAACAGAGCATACCTGGAAAAAATAAAACAATATCTAGTTCAGTCTACACTGTTGCCTGTTACTGTGTTACTGGGAACTCCATTGAAGGGGTGGCCATGGCAGGGGGTCTCCATGTGCCCCTGTCCATGCACCCCAAGCTTGTGTTACGCCCCGAACACAACCCTATCATGCGGGTGGCAGCTCAGGAAGACGCAGTATAGAACATTGTTTCGACGATGTGGGCCGGAGCAGGTGATCATATCTTCCTTCGGTGCTTTGATAACCTCAAGAGGAGGGTGTGCAGTATATAAATTTCTTAATTGCACATATAAGAACTTTTTTATTTTCCCCTTGACCAGTCCCTCATGACAGCTTGGACCCCCCCGCCAATAGAAAAAAAAAAAAATTAAAAAGAAGTGAAACAAATCAAGAGAACAAGAAAAAAAACTGTCTCCATGATAAAGGCTTTTCTGGTTGCTGCATCACCTTTCAGCATCACCTTTCATACAACAATGTATCATCAATATTGCTTGAAAAGTACAAAATTCCTTTCTTTAATAACAAACCTTGACTCTGCCATCATAGCTGCTGCTTGAATTAAAAGTTGTGTTTGATGGTCAGAGTTGTAAGCCCGTGCATAAGCCACATTGTCTAGGACATCTGACTCCTGCAGCTG
This sequence comes from Chionoecetes opilio, assembly GCA_016584305.1. Lineage (NCBI taxonomy): Eukaryota > Metazoa > Arthropoda > Malacostraca > Decapoda > Majidae > Chionoecetes > Chionoecetes opilio. The sequence continues at coordinate 201,209 of JACEEZ010026042.1, forward strand.
GTATCTTTGTGCTGCTGCCACCAAGCGTTCAGGCCTGAATGTACCTTCAGTGTCTATATAGAGACATTTCCCTTCTCCACCACCCATTTCTAGTGGAAGCTGAAAAAGACAATAAAAAATCAACAGATACGTGTACCACTTTTTGCGCTATGTCAATATTCAGGCTGCCTTCCACTGAATGGAGCGAGCTCAATGGATTTCAGAGACAGTGGATAAAAACTCATGGTCTCATAACTTCCCCAGTAAATTGTGAGACACAACATTAGGCAGCATGTTCCCTGAGCCTGAAATGCTCCCTCTTGAGGCAGTGTTACCTCACCACCTCCACCTCCACCCAGAGCCTTGCATCCACAACACACCCATCCAGTGAACCGGATCCTTACCCTTAGACCCGGATTCTTATATGACCCTATACATTTTAGTGAAACAATTTTGTTTTGTTTGTCAAGTAAATTTACAAGGCATTCTATTGAAGGAGGCTGGTGTTAGAAAGTGGTAGTTATTACTTATGAGAGTGTATATATGTCATTTAACCCCTTTGTTTTATATAACTGTGTTCTTTTTTCCATCTTTTCAACAATGCTATTCAATCAGTGCAGAGGAATAAATGTAAAAAAACCTTTAATGTACCAAAAGTTGAGCTTTCTTTCAAGATGAGTGAGAGCAACAGATGCAATCCCGCAATGGCCACAATTGTACACTATAACAATAAGTTTGATCTTGATGATTCTCACCTGGCACGTGACAGCGAGAGTGTGGCAAATCTGGGTTTTGCCAGTGCGGAATTCACCAAATATTTCTGTGATGGAACCTGTCTCTATTCCACCTCCAAGAAGTTTGTCAAGTTCTTTGGAACCAGTTGTCAGCTGAAAGGTAATGTGTCTCACATGAAATTATGAACTAGTAATATTTCCAAACATACACATTAGTTTTGATATAGCATACATGAATGTTGTCAAGAAGCATTGCAGTTCAGCAACTCGCCTGTACTAAATCTGCGCGTTTCTGATGAAACTCCGTTGCCGTGGTGAATCCCATCGGGACTAACTTTGTGGCTTCATTTAGGATCTTATCTGCTTTGGCTTCACTTATTCCTTTGATGCTGAGGAGGGCCTTCTTTGGAGCAAATGCTACAGCTTCTACAGTGTAATAGCCAGCCTCTTCCAGTTTCTTGACATCTGTTGCTGCGATCCCATTTTGCTGTTTGAAAATGTGATTTGTTGGTGATGACTAATCATAATTATTCACACTGGTGAGATATTGATTTTGTATTAATGTCATAATTAGTTTTGGTTGGCTGTTGACTTAGAAATGTTGATGACGAAATGGTGACAAATCCTGTACTACTAATACAAGGCAACATCTCATCTTGTTCACTACCTCCAGTGTCTGTATAAGCATGGGTCCTGAAGCTCCCACATCAGCTTCCATCACCTGCCCCGCACTCCCCTGCTCCTGCATCATGGCCATGGCTGATCACACCACTGCTTACTCCTGCAAAGGATGAAAATTACTGTTGCACCGTGGTTCAAAACTAACCATTGTTCCATATCTCATTGGAAAAGTTTGTGTCCACTTAGATGTATTAGATCACTTTTCCAAGCATCAAAAATTTCTATAACCAGGTCAGTCTGAGAGCTATCTGCAGATGCAACCATCTTAATCAAACTTTAATACTAAAGAAGAAAAAAAAGAGGAGAGAGAGAGAGAGAGAGAGAGAGAGAAGAGAGAAAAGAGAGAGAGAGAGAGAGAGAAGAGGAGAGAGAGAGAGAGAGAGAGAGAGAGAGAGAGAGAGAGAGAGAGAGAGAGAGAGAGAGAGAGAGAGAGAGGAGAGAGAGAGAGAGAGAGAGAGAGAGAGAGAGAGAGAGGAGAGAGAGAGAGAGAGAGAGAGAGAGAGAGAGAGAGAGAGAGAGAGAGAGAGAGAGAGAGAGAGAGAGAGAGAGAGAGAGAGAGAGAGAGAGAGAGAGAGAGAGAGAGAGAGAGAGAGAGAGAGAGAGAGAGAGAGAGAGAGAGAGAGAGAGAGAGAGAGAGAGAGAGAGAGAGAGAGGAGAGAGAGAGAGAGAGAGAGAGAGAGAGAGAGAGAGAGAGAGAGAGAGAGAGAGAGAATTCACAGTAGTTTCTTACAAGATGCAAACTCGGGAGACAAATTTTTGAAAGATGCGGTGAAATGAATTGCCACGACTACACAAAATACACAGGGTCTGAGCACGAGAGACGTGGGTCCACACAGGTTTGACCCTTCAAAATTGGCACACAAGTCATTTCATCACAGGAAAATGAGACTATTGTATCAGATCTTTAAAAAAAATAGCAATCAAAGTGAAGGCGTTGTGATTACAGGAGACTTCAACTTACCAAATATTAACTGGGACTCTCAAACTATCATGAGACTACTCAAACTGCCCCAGAAAACTCACCGGAACAGAAATTCCAAGATGAAGTAAATGATGCATTCCTAATCCAACATGTCCATGAAGGGCCACAGGCCAGCACACCAGACCTCATTATCACAAATGACCAAAACTCCATTGATAATATTGTTGTCACGAGTCCTTCAGGTAGAAGCGACCACGGTGCAATCAGCTTTGAATACTCCTCAATACAAGTAAACACAGAAAAAGATGGTTGTAACTACTTAACCCCTTGAGACCCAGAACGTAATTTACATTGTTATTTGGGTACCATTAGACAGTTTTTTGTGATTATAAGCAATATTTTATAGATATGACCTGTTTAGTATCCTTGTCGATTAACTACTTTGGTATTTTCAGTTACTTTTCGTAATTTTATGGCTCGACAACAGACAATTTTACATGGCATAGGAAAGACCTGGGCATGAAGGGGTTAGGAGGGGATTATTCATCTTTCAGAGAGAGCTTTTGATAAATTAACTGGGAAATTCTCCTGCATGATATAGACACACATGAAATCAACAATGCGATTGAAGATGTACTAAGGAGAGGTATTCAACAATATATTCCCTTGCGAGCACCACCAACAGTTGTAGACAAACAGTCGTGCTTTAACAATCAAGTCAAGAGGGCTGTCATTCTTTTCTTTTTTTAAAGAACTCCCTCTTTCAGACAACAATGTGAAAGAGGAGAGGCCACTCAAAACAAATAGATAAACAGAGATACAATAAAACACAAACACAACATACATTCACACACACAGTTATAAGTAAATGGAACTCCTTACCAGATAGTGATGTGAGTGCTTATACTAAAACAGCATTCAAGAACCAAATATGACAAACACTCAATACAGATGGATATGGAGGCGGACAATAGGATCTACAGGATAAAGATTAGTAGTGAATCCCGTGTATTTTATTGGTAAGTTTAGTGTTTCATTTCCATTACCCATGAGGCAACAAGAAGTGCAACACCCTGGCTGGCCGCCAAACAGCTGGGGAGGCCTGGCCACTCCGCGCACTCGATAATCTACATTAAATATTCTAACAAAACCTAACCTAACCTAAATCTAGCTCCTAAACATAACCTAACAAAACCTTTATGTAACCTAACCCACACTTGAAAACCTAATCTAACCTAACCCAGCCATTATTATATGAAAATAAGTGTTTAGTTCTTGGTTTCCAGAAGTGTATAGTATTACACTACATGTTGTAGTAGAAATTATAGTCCTTCGTAAGGTAGCAAATGCGATATGGCAGGGTTGATAAAACAAATTTCAACAGAACCTAGTTCTCTTCCACAATAACCCCATCTTACCCCATGGCATTATCAAATTTGTCACGTAATAACCATCCTCTAACAAAAACATTATTATTACGGATGAGGTCGTTCTCGGGCCTGACAATTCTAACCTGTCTCATCGTGTAGATCTCCTCATTTTGAGTCTTTTGAGCCCCATTTCCCATGGCGCAACTGAATAATAATGGCAATACATATACTACCGAATATTTACCGTTATTTCAGCCAGGAATGGTTAAGTTAGGTTAGAGGTGGGGCTTGCTTTAGTAACAGATGACAGCAAGAAAAAACGATAATTAACAATATTATGGCATTGTGAAGCGGCGTGGGATTTGCCAGGAGGGGCAGGGTGGGCCGCGAATTTTTTTTTCCCTAACGAGTTTGCAAAGGTTGGCGGCCCTCTACACATGGCTCTACTCCGAAATTAACCACAGCATTTTCTTGAAAATAACCTCATTGTGATTCCCACACAAAGTTACCATTGTAGAAGTAAACCTGAACCGAACCGAACCGAACCGAACCGAAACCTAACCTTAACCGAAAGTTTGCGAACCTGTTTGGGGAAAAAAAATTCGCGGGCGGGCCCCCTCTCCACAGTCCACACCTATAAAGAAACGTAAATTTCCGCAAGAAATGGGTCCCAGATTAATTCCACACATCAAAAATTATTCAGGAAAATTAAATTTCGGCCTCAACCTTTTGGGATGACCTAATCCAAAAAATTACCACAAAAAATAAATCTAACATAGCTACCCTAGTTACATAATTTGCACTCTTTAATCCAGCCACAGCCACATTTGTCTGCTAGGTTGATAGTGTGTGTCATTCATTCACCCATGGTCTTGCCCACGCGAGTCAGACTTATCATAAATTTGCATATTGCTACTTAGGCATAGTGGCACATATTCTAGCTGTATTATTGCTGCCATGTACAGTGATGTCTATGAATTTTGACTGGTGTTCTACCGTAGATAACACTAAAGTCACCAAGACAATGTTTTTTTTCCATGTACAGATGTCTGGTTGCATTAATACTTAAATTTCTATATCCATGATTTCAGGAAAGTTAAAAGGAACTATCTGGAGAGTCTGTGTAGTTTTGTTTTAATCTGTATCATATTATAGCGTCGTGTCCTGGTGGAACGCCGACGTGAGTTTCGACAGGGGATGCTTGCAGCCTATGTTGATCTCAAGAAAGGCGTTTGACTCAGTGCATCGTGAGTCACTCTGGGATCTTCTGCGACTTCGAGGGATTCCTGCAAGGACTATTGGTTTGATAACTGGTCTGTATTCTGGGACTGAGAGTGCTGTGAAGTGTGGGGCAGGTGTATCCAGCTTCTTTCCTGTGAATACAGGAGTGAGGCAAGGGTGCGTCCTTGCCCCATCACTTTTCAACGCTTGTATGGACTGGGTATTGGACAAGGTTGTAGATCAAAGTGATTGTGGAGCATCCGTCGGCAACATCAAGATCACTGATCTTGTTTTTGCCGATGATGCAGTAATCTTTGCTGAGTCGCTGGAGGTCCTGGTGATGGCTCTCGAGGCGCTGCACGAGGAGGCAAAGCCTTTGGGACTTGAGGTCTCCTGGCTCAAGACCAAGGTCCAGGTGTTTGGAGACTTACTAGATGAAGCAGTACAGTCTGTTCATGCGTGTGGCGAGGACATTGAGATCTTGGAAAGTTTTACATACCTTGGTAGCGCAGTCCATAATGACGGCGGGTCAACGTCAAGAAGCCTTACGGCGGATTGGCATAGCCCACGGTGTTATGGACTCGCTCAGCGGGAGTATTTGGCTTGTCGGTACCTGTGCAGGAGGACAAAGATCCGATCTTCAAGTCGCTTGTGATCCCTGTCTTACTCTATGGTTGTGAGACATGGACACTAAATAGTGACTTGAAGAGACGAATCAATGCCTTTGGTAATAAGTGTCTTCGCAGAATCATGGGGTATCGCTGGGATGATTACGTGTCAAATCAGCGATTGCACCGTGAGACTGAATCGAGGCCTATTGCCTGCATAGTCTGTCAGCGCCAACTTCGGCTATATGGGCATGTGGCACGCTACCCTGAAACTGATCCTTCCCATCGGGTTGTATCTGTAAGAGACAATCCGGCGTGGAGGAGGCCAAGGGGGCGCCCACAAGGCTCGTGGCTGGGGCAAGTTGATGTTTCTTGTCGAGAGCTGCTTGGTATGGGAAAGGAGCCTGCATGGGAACTCGCGCGTGGTGACCCCGGGAGTGGCGTCGTAGGGTGGGCGTGGCGACGCGCCCCCCGGCGTATGCCCCCAATGATTGATTGATTGATATTATAGCTATAAATGAACAAATTACAAAAATATCACCAGAGTGGCGACCTACACTAAGATCGCCAGCTAGTGTTTATGTTCTGAGTGTCCTCCCGCCGTCGTCGTCGCGCAAAAAAAAAAAAAAAAAAAAGTAATGAAATTTGAAACCGTATATACTTGCAGATACAAAGCATAAAACAACGCTGAAACAGGGTAGATTATACAGTCATGATATAAACTTGTGTGTATCATCTTCAGTGGCACATAAAAATCAGTAGTGATGCTATAATTTGTAATATTTGGCGGCTGGCGACATTATTGCAGCTGGCGACTAAAGTGTTATCTACGGTAGTCATTTTGGGGCTCCCTGGGAATGTCTGGAAGAATAAAAAGTAAATGTGCTGTTTCAACCAATACTCCCTATTGATTTATGCTATTGGTAGTGATTGCCAAGAAAAACATCAGATTCTTTCAAAACAATTAAAATCTTTGGTAATAATGGACGAGGACTTCGCGGTCGTTTTCAGAGACACAGACAAATTTTTCCTGGCCTACAATAGGTGCTTTTTCTGATGGAGATAATTTTATTTTCCGGAAACTCATATTAAAAAAAAAAAAAAAAAATGAATCACCGAATTTTATGGTCACCGTTTCCATTAAAAACACTCATTCATAAACATTCATCAGAAAAAAGCACTAAAACTAGGCCGGGAGAAATTAGTCAGGGTCTCAGATAACAGGTAAGTAATTGAATAGAACATACCTAACCTAACCTAACCTTATAGGTTTTAATGAAAACTAACCTAACCTTAACCACAAAGTATACCTAACCTAACCTTATAGGTTTTAATGAAAACTAACCTAACCTTAACCACAAAGTATACCTAACCTAACCTTATAGGTTTTGATGAAACCTAACCTAACCTTAACCACTCAGTATACCTAACCTAACTTCATAGGTTTTAATGAAACCTAACCCAACCTTAACCACTCAGTATACCTAACCTAACTTTATGGGTTTTAATGAAACCTAACCTAACCTTAACCTTAACCATGCATAAAATTCGGTGATGAATTTTTTTATTTTATTTTATTATCTTAAATGGGTTTCCGGAAAATAAAACTATCTCCAGTAGAAAAAGCACCGATTGTAGGCCAGGAAAAATTAGTCGGTGTCTCTGAAAACGACCGCGAAGTTCTCGTCCATTATAACCAAATCTTTACCTTGACCAATACTTTCCTGACCTAAATGGGGGGGAGTGCGCCCCCCCTGCTAGTTCACTAACCTAGGTAAAATTCTAGTGTTTGCCCATACTCTCCCCCTTCCCCCAAACAAGCTTGGGAACCTGGGGGAATGCGGGGTTTTTGGGTTGGGAGCAAATAATGCGTCGGAAACACGTAATTTTGGAGTTTATTTATACCTTAGATCTAGGGTAATTTCCCTAGTTCTAGGGTAATTTCCCTAGATCTAGAGTAATTTCCCTAGTTCTAGGGTAATTTCTCAAGATCTAGGGTAATTTGCCAAACCAAAATTAACCTAACCTACCGGGGGGCTTAATCCACCGATAAACTAACCTAACCAAATCTAACCTAAGCTAACCTAACCAAATCTATCCTAACCTAACCAAATCTAATCTAAGCTAACTAACCTAACCAAATCTAACCTAAGCTAAGCTAACCTAACCTAACCAAATCTAACCTTACCTACCCAAATATAGCCTACCCTAACCTAACCAAATCTAACCTAACCTAAACAAATCTAACCTAACCTCCTAGCGGGGGGTTGGGGGGTTCTCGACACTTCGGTCATCATTCTGTGACGATCGTCAGGTTCACACGTCTTTGGACTCAGAAGAAATCCAAAGAATTTTCCCTACATCTAGGGAATTTTTACAACACCCCTAACTCAAAAACTATGTGGTTGCGACGCATATTATGTACCCCAGCCAAATGTCGGTTAATATGGAGGAGAGTTTCACGTACGCTACAGACCTTACTACTCACGAATTCAATTTTTTTTTGGGCTTAGTATACTGTACACTACTACTCTACTTGCGCTCAATAAAAAAAAAAATAAAAAAATAATATTTTGTGGTTAAGGTTAGGTTAGGTTTTTTTAAAACCTGTAAGGTTAGGTTAAGTTAGGTTAGGTTAGGTTAGGTTGGGTTGGGTTGGGTTGGGTTGGGTTGGGTTGGGTTGGGTTGGGTTAGGTTAGGTTAAAACATAAGGTTAGGTTAGGTTTCAATTTTTTTTTATTTTTTTTTTGGTTTGCGCAAAATAAAACTAGCACCATTAGAACAAGCACCTATTGTAGGCCAAGAAAAAGTAGTTGGTGTCTCTGAAAACGAACGTGAAACTCTCCTCCATAATTACCATACCCTAACCTAACCTGGGCATTGATTACGTAACCTTTGTTACTGGAGTGTTTTCAGCATGGATGGTTAGGACTGTCAACCTAAGCTCGCTGGGAGGGTTTCGCCCTCCCAGCGGCCATCGCCCTCCCGGGTTTTCCAAAGGGTAGGGGTTAGAAATTCTCTTTATGAGAACGAAGCGTACAGGATACTTAAAGCCACCGATAGTGTATTGGTTGTAACTGCACTTATACCGAAAAAGACGAATGATAAGGGTGGGAAAAAACTCTGTTCAATAACTGTGACATGAAAAAACTACTTACCTAAGAGTAATACTTATGCAAGGAGGAAACCAGCGTCAGTTTGGTTCCAAACTCAGCATGTGCAGACCTGTCACAAGTTCACAAGGTTACTTACAACTGTAAACAAAACTTGCCGCCTATTCTCTTGATCTTGAACTTGATATTACTTTATTCTTCAAAGGCCAGCGGACCTTTGAACGGGAAAAGAAGCCCCTGTAGAAAAAGCAAATATACAAAAGGAGAAAAAAACACACCTGTATACAAGCATACAGTCCTATTGTCCATTTCTCATACACCAAATTCTCTCCAAAAACTATTTCACTTCCCCAATCATCCGGCCACTTGTCTCACCACACAGTCCGAAGCTTCGAGCAGCAATAACATCCATTCTCTTCCTGTCCTTGCTTTCAACCACGTCATTTGTTTCACATCCCATTTCAGTCAAAACCACACGCATCATTTCCATTCTCTCCCCGGTATAGTACTTCTCACATTCTACCGTAGATAACAGTAAAGTCGCCACCTGCAGTCATGTCGCCAGGCGCCATATATTACGAATTATAGCATTACCACTGATTTTTGTGCCACTGAAGATGATACACAGTAGTTTATATCATGACTGTATAATCTACTCTGTTTCAGCGTTATTTTATGCTTTGTAGCTCTGCGAGTATATACGGTTTCAAATTTCACTAGTTTTTTTTCGGGCGACGACGACAGCGGTAGGACACTCAGTAAATAAACACTAGGTGGCGACTTGACTGTTGGTAGCCACTTTGTAGATATTTTTGTCATTTGTTCATTTATAGCCAAAATATGACACAGATGAATACACAAAATGACACAGACTCTCCAGATAGCCCCTTCTAACTTTCCTGAAATCATAGTTGAAGAAATGTAAGTATTAACGCCACCACACGTCTGTAAACAAAAACAAAAAAGTTGTCCTGGCGACTTTACTGTAATCTACGGTAGTACCACATGTTCCACTGTTTCATCCTCACCCCATGTCACACATCTGGCACACTTTGCTGTCGGACTCAAAAGTCTCAAACCATTTATAGTTTCTTGCATTCACATCCATTCACAGTGTCCTGACTGGCTTGGAAGAGAAGGTCAAAACACCCACAGTTTCATCATACAAACTTTCATACGCCGAAACCTTTCTCCCTGTAGCTACCATTCCAGTGTTTTCTTTTGCTCCATCTCATTCTTCCACTTACTCAGTCCCACATATTTCACTACTGTATTTAATTACCACTTTCTCATCCCACCCAAGGCCCTCTCCGTCACCGTTCATCATCTTCCATTCAGCAACGTTCGGTCTTCCATCTATCAGTTGATAGGTTACATCCAACAAAATGCATACCACTTCTATCTACCATTTTTAGGCATCTCTTTGTGATGGGGGGGGGGGGGGGGGATGAGTCTTCTCGTACTCTCTTTCCTCTCTCTTCTCTTACTCTTGCTTTCTGTTGTGATATTCTGAGGGAGATTTCTGAAGGGGCAGTCTTGGTCAAGGGGGGTGAACTGTGAGTGCCCTGTTGACATGATGGTGTCTTATATAGCTACATAGGCGAGATCACATTCGTTTTAAAACCAGTTATAAATTTATTAGTATTACAAACACTCATGTTAGTTATATGCACGAAAATGTGCGAATATCTACGCTTCCTGCTCTACACTCCCAATGAAAATTGTATGATTTTCCCTTCATAATACTGACTATGTATGTTACCCGCAGGCAAATGTATTTACAAAGGAAGCGTGTACAAACTATGTAAAAGTTATGCTAAATTTTGCAAATAACAGGAATATATTCACAAACTTTTCTAGTAGCGAAAACTTTTGAAAAGCATATTGTCTCAACGATGCGAGTGCTGTTAATGTAGAAATAGATACTATCCAGATAGCCGTGGTCTGAGGGCAGGCTCTAAGGGCACCCTCAATAACAAGCAGCCCGTGGTGGCTGTACAATCATTGCAACTCAAGGAGCCGTGACGCAGTACATTAGGCGAACGAATTAGCCGTAATTTGGGGGAAAAAAACTGCCAATAGCGCCGGTACTAGAGGATTGTTGCTTTTTTCTCCTTGATATGTGATCTTTACTTTCAACTTACAGTGCACAACACATTAATGACAATATCAATGTTACGTGCTGTTGAACATCCAAAATACTATCGTGTAAGCTTTCTTATGCAAACAATACATACGTGATCATACTGATCATGAACTATACTCGTATAACCATGAAATGGTGGCAGAGGGCAGCAAGACAACACTGCGGCGGAGTGTGAGACAATAAGTTCGGCCTACCGAAAAACAAACAAACAATTCTCTAACTTTATAATGTTGCGACAAACAAACCATGAATTTGGAGTTGTATTAAGATCCCGCACGCTCAATTAAGGAAAATTTAATCTGTAAGTACTGGCATCATTTAGCAGATTTCTCAAGCAAAAAAAAAAAGGTACGATGTGCATTACATAGCTTAGCACAGAAGCATTACTTGTTCCATTGAATCTTAAAAAGGTGCACTTGTAAGTTATCTCGCCCAAAGGAGGCGTAAAGTCGGAAACGCCTCTGAACAAAGTCGATGAGGAATGAAACTGAAGTCACTGTGGCCAGAAGAGCTTTGTGAAGAGAACACTTTATAAGAATTAGATGAAAGATTGGGTTATAAGAGGTATAGACATGTTAAGCGTGTCTCAGAGGGCATCAGGATTATAACCATTGTTTTTTGCATTCAAAGGATCACAGAGTCAAGAGTTGATCCTCCATGAAGGTGACAAAGCTGCTACCAAATTGTAACGTCATGGGTGAAAATCTACAAGAAGTGATTGATGTGCTTATTGTAGTCAAATAGTTAAAGAATTCTAAGCAGTAAATTGAATTGAGAGATATATTACTTTCAATTATGTTTCCTATGAAATGTTAATTAGATACTCAGACTGAAAAATTAGCGTCAAGGTTGTGGGATATGGGGGTAATCTACATAGGCTTTATCCATGTGCAATGTGGTCAGTTTTGAAGCAGGTTACCAGGATATACCAGAAAGGAATTGTTGACGCATTTCAGATTGGTCATGTACATACAAGGTACAACAGAATAGACGCTATACTTTTAGCCTC
>JACEEZ010026042.1:217991-237991 GCA_016584305.1 Chionoecetes opilio
GCTGTCTTATGTTTGTACTGTGTATAAGTTCATGTAGGCTACATATGTATGTATGTATGATGTATGTATGCATGTATGTATGTACGCATATACGCATGTTATGTATGTAGTATATGCATGTATCCATTCACACATATATGAATGTGTGTTATGAATGTATGTATATATGTATGTATGCATTTTAATGTATGTATGTATGTATGCAATGAATTCATGTATGCATGAACTACGTGTATATATATATATATATATATATATATATATATATATATATATATATATATATATATATATATATATATATATATATATATATATATATATTATTATATTATATATATATTTATATTTATATATATATATATATATATATATATATATATATATATATATATATATATATATATATATATATATATATATATATATATATATATATATATATATATATATATATATATATACGTATATATATATATATATTGTGCATATGTGTTGTGGTTCTCATCTTGTCGCAGTGGCCTGACAGCCTTGGAAGGGGATGGAAATGCTCACTTGTAGCCGAGAGTGTCCACGCCCACAGACAGGTGGCGCGGGTGCTGCGGGCACGAGTACATGTTGCGGTCGTCCTCCGGCAGCAAGTCCACGTCATGGAACACGAAGCAGCCGGCGTCGCTCCTCTGCCACGCCTCCATGAAGCCGGCGTTCATGATGGATCCCTTGTTAAAGGTGGCATTCCCGGTCTGCAGGAAACACCGGCATTCACCACCCTGTCAACTTTATGCAGCGGCGCACCCTGAGGCAGCCCAATGACATAAATGTTGCACCAGGCCGCCACACATCCCGCTGTCATCTAATGTCACCTCGCTATAGCGGGAAAGGAAGCGTGGAGTATCGGGTGTGGTCATGTCCACGTCATGTCAAACTATCGATACTCGCCCATGTGTGCCTTTATCTGGCCTGGCCTCACAGGCGTTTCTTCCACAGGTTGAAGTTTGAATTAAACGGTATCTTAAAGAGATACTTCAAGGATGAAAAAATACCTTTGTAACACAATGTCACTTTAGAAACTGTTCCTAATGCATACAATATTTAACTTCAATAATCTGATAAAGGCGTCGACGAATAGGAAAAAAGGAAACTAACCCTCCAATACCCACACTTTCCTTCCACCTATTATTCATGTCATACATTCACATCTTCACCTTCATTAGGCGCGTACCAGACTGGTGACTGACCTGTTCGGCGACGTACACGGTGTACTCCAGCTGCTGGCGGCGGAGGATGGGGTGGAGCCAGCTCAGCAGGATGATGAGGTGATGCAGACGGTCCCTGTACGGCAGCACCACCGCTACTTTGTGCCGCGGGAGGCAAGGGTGGAGAGGGTCATGCACGGGACTCCAGGTGCCCCCGGGCGACACCCACGACAGCTGTTGCAACACATCCTCCAGGCGAAGCTTTTCCAGAAAGTCCAAATCTACGTTGAGATGTCCTTCTGCAGGAGACGGTCATTACTATGGATGCATCAATGCCACAGGGAAGACACACATCTGCTTATGATATGATATACCAGATCGAACATTTTGAGAAGTTTGTACATCACAGTGCAAGCAAGGCCTGCAGTCCATTACCTTAGGGTTAGGGTTATGGGTGTGCCAGCAGTAATAACGGGTTATGGAAGAAAGCTAGGAAGTTCAATGTACAACTGAAAATAGGTTGATATTTGCCATCTGATTCAGCACCTGCACAGAAGCAAGGTTCTTAAGGTATTGGCCTAATTGCAATCCTAGAACGAATTTTGTTTAATTTTCTGAAGTTAAAGTGGTATATATCTCTCTCTTCACTACCAGAATGATGTGAAAATCAGTCTCATTACTGGATTCTACACATATAGACGTGGACGAAGGTCAACAGGGATGCAAATAACTAATGATGTAAAATAAAAACAAAACAGCTTACGTAGTCCTGGAGGAATCTCGGGGCAGACAGGAAGCTTTCTGAGTTGCTCTTCAGACAGACGAGACGAGGGGTTCCTCTTTCTATTGGAGTCGTTCTTTCTGGCGGCCAGTTCCATGACGTCACTATCTATGGGCTCATATAAAGGACTCTCTGGCAAGTACATATGTTCAAGTTTCTTTTCTGTATCTGTGAAACTTAATCTTTCATGATGTAAATAAGTTTTATTAGAGTGCAATTCGCTGTTCTTTTCTTTCTCATTAGTTATGTAAGAGTTTGTAGCTTTGTGCAAGGATTGTTGATAACGGGTTATGCCTTTGTCACTCGTCGTGTTATCATTCTGTGCTGGAGAGCTGTTGTGTCCACCACAATAACTTACACTTGAGTCACACCACACTTTCCCTTTTTGTTTTCTCGCGCCTCTTAACGCAAACACAGGACCCTTGACTAGTTTTTTCCCTTCTAGTAAAGTTCCTCTTTGAGATCTTACGCTCACAAATTGTGTATCTGAGACAGTGGAATTTTCTTTATTAGAGGCTAAACTACTTTTTAATTTATTTGTTGTCCTTACGGGCTCAGCAATGCCTTTTGCACCTTCCTGCTCTGCCCTTCCTCTTGCCCCAACCGGTGTGGACGCCTCCTGACCCTGCCCCGCCGTGGAGGACTGCTGGCCGGGGTGGAGGGTGTCTGACATATGGAGGCCAGAGCGCATCTGCTGTGCTTGGGTTGAAGAGTTGTAAAAGGTGTTTATGAAATGGTGGGTGTTTGTGTTCATGTTTGGCTGATCATGTGACGGGAGGTTATGAGGAGAGGATGCAACCTGAGCTTTGCCTTGAGCGGTGCGAGGTGTCTGGGGTGCGAGGGTGGAGTGGGCGGAGTGGCTGACCAGCAGGGAGTTGCGGATGATGATGGCGGCTATCTGGTTCGCCATACGAAGATTTGAAGCCATGGCCAAATTAACCTGCAGAAAAGAGACCATTTGTCAGTGAAAAATCCCCATGAGCGAGAGGGGCTCGAACACGTGGCCACAAAATAGCCAGACACGCTCTAAACCACCAACCCGTGTGTGTGTGTGTGTGTGTGTGTGTGCATCAGTTACCTCCACAGACGGAGCGTTGCGTACTAATAATGGTTCAATCTTGAACTGATTGAACTGACTCCGCCAAGGCCTCTGTGGTCCCTTAGGCCCCCGCGCCCCCCCTGGCGCCGCGCCGCTGCCGCCCCCCGCCACGCCGGGAGCCACGCCGGTACCCAGGTGGGCCATCATCGTGTGCTGAACCACCGCCATCTGTAAACATAAAGTTGATGTTACTCCTGTGATAATTATGTTTCACCCATTAACATTATATACTGTATATATATATATGTGTGTGTGTGTATTATTCGCCAGTTTTACCCAGGATCCATACGATTGATTGATTGATTTAATGCCAAAAAGGTGAATGTGCCAGAGGATCCATACGAGAGACGTCTGTCGTATGGATCCTGGTTTTACCCTCCCGGAAAGAGCTTGGAACTCATAGTGACCGATCTTTAGGTAATACTGGGACCTCATACACCACACACACTCCATCCCCTTACTCAAGGTAATCCCCCGCATTTGTCAGTGAAACATCCCCGTGAGCGAGCAGGGATAGAACGCACGACCACATAATGGTCTAACACGCTTTAAACCACTGGACCATGCAGGCGTTGTGCGTGTGTGTGTGTGTTATAATATGAAAGAAAAAAAGAGAGAGAGAGAGAGAGAGAGAGAGAGAGAGAGAGAGAGAGAGAGAGAGAGAGAGAGAGAGAGAGAGAGAGAGAGAGAGAGAGAGAGAGAGAGAGAGAGAGAGAGAGAGAGAGAGAGAGAGAGAGAGAGAGAGAGAGAGAGAGAGATGCTTGCTGCTGATGCACGCCAGAGGAGATCCAAATACATAATACTGAAACAACCAATACTAGTAGTACTACTACTACTACTACTACTACTAATAATAATAATAATAATAAAAGTAATAGCAACAACAACAACAATACTATTACTACTACTACTATTAATAATAACAACAATAACAATAATACTTTTCTACCATAACCACTATACTGTCATTACTACCACTACTACTACTAATAATAATAATAAAAGTAATAGCAACAACAACAACAATACTACTACTACTATTAATAATAATAATAACAATAATAATAATAATAACAATAATACTTTTCTACCATAACCACTACTACTACTACTACGACTACTACGACTACGACTACGACTACGACGACGACGACGACGACGACGACGACGACGACGACTACTACTACTACTACTACATGGTGACTCCCTAGCTTGATATCACCATGCTTCCCTATCTTGCCGCTACCCTCCGTTAACAGAGAGGGGGCGGGAGGACCCACCTGCGACAGGGTGAAGAGCACGAACAGGGACACCAGCACCAGCAGACCCAGCAGCAGCAGTGACCGCACGGGCCGGTAGCGCACTGCCGGGGTTACCTAGGAACACACAGGGTAATCTCCCAATAAGTTTGATAAGGACTAAAACGAACAGTAATTGATTCTGTTATGTTTTTGTAGCCTGGTGGAAATATCTACATTTTATAAGTAAGAAAGGATACTTAGACCACATTGACCCTGAAAACACACATTGTAGTCTCGCATTAAGTTTTACAAAGATTAAACCGAATAGTATTTTTTTTTTTTACAGTATTTGTAGCCTGAGGAAATATCTACATTTTAAAAGTAAGAAAGGATACTTAGACAGCGTGGAAACAGAACTCAGGTGCAGCAAAAGAAGATAAAACCTAAAAGGAAGGAAGATAATAGCCTACAGGCGCTATAGCTCCAACGTAAAAGAAATCTAAAAAAAAGTAATCTCAAAATAAGCTCCAGCCGAATACAGCCGCCCAAGGATATTACTTTCACATCTTGATCCGCAACGGTCTACAACTACAAGTATTTCC
Organism: Chionoecetes opilio; assembly: GCA_016584305.1. Taxonomy (NCBI): domain Eukaryota; kingdom Metazoa; phylum Arthropoda; class Malacostraca; order Decapoda; family Majidae; genus Chionoecetes; species Chionoecetes opilio. The sequence goes on from JACEEZ010026042.1 coordinate 222,911, forward strand.
AAGGAATCGCCTGTAATTCCTCTTTCATGACGTTCATGAAAATATTTTAATCATGACTCACTGAAGACAACATAAAGTTATGTATCTACTTTACGCCAACTTTCTGCGCATGATTGTAGCCTATTGCTGTTGTCATTGATTCATCTCCACATTGTGCCAAGCAAACTATGTGTTTCTTGCACAGAATAACTCCTCAAAGAAAAATAATACTTTTCTGCAGTCGTTGAACTTCGTATTAAGATAAAATCGGAAAAATTTCGAGAAATAAAGATAAGGCATCCTCGTCACCCCAAAGACTCCCCAAGGCTGCCCTTTCCTTCCCTATAGGACACCTCGGTAACCTTGCGTGCGCCTCCTTCCTCCCCTGTCACCAGCGATCACATGTTTCTTATACACACGCCTCCCTCTTTCAGAGAATATACTAGTTCGATATACCTCCTTCATACACAGCACTCCTTCCCCACTGCGCCTCTACTTTTGATGAAGCACTTGACGTTTCAGGAGAGCCCTCCTTCCTAACAGCACCCCCCCCCCCTATTTTCAATGTCTTTTTAGGGGAATTTCTTCCATACGATGTCTCTCTCTCTTCTTGAGGGTGCTTGTCTCTTTTCAAGGGTGCCTCTTCCTCTTTTCAAAGGCTTGTTCTCTTTTGAAGACTTTTTTCCCTTTTCCTCAAGGGTAGATAATGAATAAGTAGGCCTACCACCCTTATCTGCAGGATTCCTAAGATTGCCTCCTGCTTTATCCCGCCGATAAAGCACTGCACTTTTCCCAAGGTCACCTCTTATTTCCAAATGACGAGGTATGCAAGTCAAAGGACTGCATGGGTTCAACATATTGCTAAAAGTATGAGTGTGTCATAATGCTGGTCACGCCCATTGACTTATAGATCTTGTGACGTCACTGAGGCTATGTGAGATCAGCAAAGAAAAATATAATACCATGGCCTTCTCTTTGTTGAGCGTTGCCCTTTGTCAGCACCAAGAAGCGATTAAGCTGTTGGCTGAGGTGCGAGTACACTCACACCCGCACGCTGCACCCTGTCACCCCGGGAAGTGTCCGGTGTGGGAGGGTCAGGGAGGCACGTGTGTTGTGACGCAGTACATGAAGCATGGTTGATACAGCTTAAACACGGCTATTAAAAGTAAATTATACTCTAACCTATCACTTTATCTTAGATCTTTATGAGTTAGATCATATGCTCACCGAACCCCCGTGGTTTGGTCGAACCCAAGTTAAGATCGAACCACTGGCATAAGACAATAACAATTTTATCTGTTGTTTATCTAAAAGTAAAACAACATGGTACAATCCCACTTCTTAATTCCTTTACACCTAATACAAATGTTAAAGCCCCCATTTTTAGCATACATCATATTATACACTGTTTGCTACAGCAACAAAAGAATAAAGATGACTACACATAACATAACATTACCAAATTAAATAATGTGACGTGAACAAAACACCAGTCAACACCTCTGGGCTGACTATCTTGACGAGTCTCCCTCCAGCCTGGTGTACACCAGTATACATTATACTGAAGGTGTGATCTACGTACCTGCGTTTGTATTCGTTTGGGGCTGATACGGATGAGTGCCGGTGCCTGGTCAGGGCCGGGCTGGGTGCTGGTGGTCATGGCCAGGCTCAAGGCTGCACACTGGGCGCCCCGTCATGACTCACCCGCACGCACCGGCCGCCCCGCCGCGGCTCCGCGCCCGCCCCACGCCCTGACGGAGCCACCTCACCTCTGCAGGCACAGGACGTTACGGAACATTACAGCTTTCTCAGGATAACAAATATGGTAAACTTAGTTTACGTGTTGAAAACACATGATTCAACAAGTTCAACACATGGACTTAAGTGAAGAGAGAGACAGGACTACATAATGTAGTACACACACACACACACACACACACACACACACACACACCACACACACACACACTTCTAAGAGCACTGAGTGAGTTATCGCGTCATTCTGAAGGTTCAATTTGCATATATTAATTTGCATATATTAATCTGCGTCTCTTGAGAAAGGTGCGTGATCTTGATTGAAAACAGACCACACACAAACTTTTCTAAGGGAGAGAGAGAAAGATAGAGAAAAAAGAAAGAAAAGAAGCTATATATATAAATCATATTTGTGCAAATTCATCTCTCTCTCTCTCTCTCTCTCTCTCTCTCTCTCTCTCTCTCTCTCTCTCTCTCTCTCTCTCTCTCTCTCTCTCTCTCTCTCTCTGTACATGTATATTCACTCATTCTGATTTTGGCATGATGCAACAACTTGCACAATAATTGTACAGCTGGATAATGCCGTCGATCAAACGCTATTCAAACGCAACAAGTGGCCTCCTCCACGACAAATGCCCATCACCACAAACCACTCGTCGCTAACCACAACCCAATGGCGTTTACCACAAACAAAATGAGTTTCCCACAGACATATGACGTTCAACAAATAAATGAAAAGTAATTTACATACACCAAACAAATCCATGTTGCCTCTGAATTTTCCTCAAACATATACTACAAGTCATTTAAAACAACACCTGATTTTTTCCTATGAATGTGAACTTTTCATCCGTGCTTGCTTGCGAAATAGGATGAAGAATATTAAATGTAATATTTTCATTTACGTAAAGTTTGTTTTTCCCTATCAGAGTTTTTATAGAGCTGACAGAACTAACGGGATTCTAGGATTTATTCAAAAGATGAATAAATAGAAAAACAAACATATGGGTGTACAGTAGACTATACCCACTAGACCAGGTTTGTCAAAACTGAATGAGCCACTCGATTGTTTCTTCAAATTGCTAAGGAAAAGAGAAGCATATTTTTCACCCGACTTGTACACTATATACATATTCTTCGAGGCTGCCAATAACATATGGTAACTCAATAACCAACAACAGGCTGATGCCTGCCACTGGCCCCCATAATATACCATGTCACAAAACCAAACCAAATGCAAAGAACAGTTCACCACGCCTAAACAAACCTGAACCCCAGTAAACTTACGCGTAAAGGCTGTTTATGGGTGGGTGTACAGTAACAGTTGTTTTCTCTGCTCCCTCCACCAGCCTCACCCCCCACCCTGTCCCTGTGTTCATGTATACTGTAGCGGCAAAGGAAGCCCGCAAGGCACGCACGCACTATCACACGTTGATATGGTTTCCGAGGAATCCCGCTGCGAGGACACTCGTGCACTGGCAACCAGCAGCTCCATACCAGACTGACTCGCGCGGTCGCACCACTCCCTCACGCCCCATGTCCCAATATCAAATGACTACTATAGTTTGTCATTTGATCTTGCCATGACCCACACTACGCTGGAAACCACGTGCATCGTCCACTCATGGAACTAACATGAAACCATTATTCTTTTTTTCTGTTGTTTTTACTCTTTGTCTCCTGAATCACCTCTCTCCTGTAAAAACAGTTTTCACATTCGTCTTGTACTTTTTCAACAGCAGGATAATAATAGATCTTATGAAGAAAGGCTGGCATTGCAATAACGGATCTTGTGAGGAGAGGCTGGCATTGCAATAACGGATCTTACGAGAAGAGGCTGGCATTGCAATAACGGATCTTACGAGGAGAGGCTGGCAGTGCAATAACGGATCTTACGAGGAGAGGCTGGCATTGCAATAACGGATCTTGCGAGGAGAGGCTGGCATTGCAATAACGGATCTTGTGAGGAGAGGCTGGCAGTGCAATAACGGATCTTACGAGGAGAGGCTGGCATTGCAATAACGGATCTTGTGAGGAGAGGCTGGCAGTGCAATAACGGATCTTACGAGGAGAGGCTGGTATTGCAATAACGGATCTTGTGAGGAGAGGCTGGCAGTGCAATAACGGATCTTACGAGAAGAGGCTGGCATTGCAATAACGGATCTTACGAGAAGAGGCTGGCATTGCAATAACGGATCTTACGAGGAGAGGCTGGCAGTGCAATAACGGATCTTACGAGGAAAGGCTGGTATTGCAATAACGGATCTTGTGAGGAGAGGCTGGTATTGCAATAACGGATCTTGTGAGGCGAGGCTGGCATTGCAATAACGGATCTTGTGAGGAGAGGCTGGCATTGCAATAACGGATCTTGTGAGGAGAGGCTGGCATTGCAATAACGGATCTTACGAGGAGAGGCTGGTATTGCAATAACGGATCTTGTGAGGAGAGGCTGGCAGTGCAATAACGGATCTTACGAGGAGAGGCTGGCATTGCAATAACGGATCTTACGAGGAGAGGCTGGCATTGCAATAACGGATCTTGTGAGGAGAGGCTGGTATTGCAATAACGGATCTTGTGAGGAGAGGCTGGCATTGCAATAACGGATCTTGTGAGGAGAGGCTGGCATTGCAATAACGGATCTTACGAGGAGAGGCTGGCATTGCAATAACGGATCTTGTGAGGAGAGGCTGGCATTGCAATAACGGATCTTGCGAGGAGAGGCTGGTATTGCAATAACGGATCTTGTGAGGAGAGGCTGGCAGTGCAATAACGGATCTTAAGAGGAGAGGCTGGCATTGCAATAACGGATCTTGTGAGGAGAGGCTGGCATTGCAATAACGGATCTTGTGAGGAGAGGCTGGCATTGCAATAACGGATCTTGTGAGGAGAGGCTGGCATTGCAATAACGGATCTTGTGAGGAGAGGCTGGCATTGCAATAACGGATCTTGAGAGTAGAGGCTGGCATTGCAATAACGGATCTTGTGAGGAGGCTGGCATTGCAATAACGGATCTTACGAGGAGAGGCTGGCATTGCAATAACGGATCTTGTGAGGAGAGGCTGGCAGTGCAATAACGGATCTTACGAGGAGAGGCTGGCATTGCAATAACGGATCTTACGAGAGGAGGCTGGTATTGCAATAACGGATCTTGTGTGGAGAGGCTGGTATTGCAATAACGGATCTTACGAGGAGAGGCTGGCATTGCAATAACGGATCTTACGAGGAGGCTGGTATTGCAATAACGGATCTTGTGAGGCGAGGCTGGCATTGCAATAACGGATCTTGTGAGGAGAGGCTGGCATTGCAATAACGGATCTTGTGAGGAGAGGCTGGCAGTGCAATAACGGATCTTGTAAGGAGAGGCTGGCATTGCAATAACGGATCTTGTGAGGAGAGGCTGGCATTGCAATAACGGATCTTACGAGGAGAGGCTGGCATTGCAATAACGGATCTTACGAGGAGAGACTGGCAGTGCAATAACGGATCTTGCGAGGAGAGGCTGGCAGTGCAATAACGGATCTTGCGAGGAGAGGCTGGTATTGCAATAACGGATCTTACGAGGAGAGGCTGGCAGTGCAATAACGGATCTTACGAGGAGAGGCTGGTATTGCAATAACGGATCTTACGAGGAGAGGCTGGCAGTGCAATAACGGATCTTGCGAGGAGAGGCTGGTATTGCAATAACGGATCTTACGAGGAGAGGCTGGCAGTGCAATAACGGATCTTGCGAGGAGAGGCTGGTATTGCAATAACGGATCTTGCAAGGAAAGGCTGGTATTGCAATAACGGATCTTGCGAGGAGAGGCTGGCATTGCAATAACGGATCTTGCAAGGAAAGGCTGGCACTGCAATAATGGATCTTACGAGGAGAGGCTGGCATTGCAATAACGGATCTTGCAAGGAGAGGCTGGCACTGCAATAATGGATCTTACGAGGAGAGGCTGGCATTGCAATAACGGATCTTGTGAGGAGAGGCTGGCATTGCAATAACGGATCTTGTGAGGAGAGGCTGGCATTGCAATAACGGATCTTGTGAGGAGAGGCTGGTATTGCAATAACGGACCTTGCAAGGAGAGGCTGGCAGGGCAATAACGGATCTTGTGAGGAGAGGCTGGTATTGCAATAACGGATCTTGCAAGGAGAGGCTGGCATTGCAATAACGGATCTTGCAAGAAGCTGGCATTGCAATAACGGATCTTACGAGGAGGCTGGTATTGCAATAACGGATCTTACGAGGAGGTTGGCATTGCAATAACGGATCTTGCGAGGAGAGGCTCGCATTGCAATAACGGATCTTACGAGGAGAGGCTGGCATTGCAATAACGGATCTTGTGAGGAGAGGCTGGCATTGCAATAACGGATCTTGCAAGGAGAGGCTGGTATTGCAATAACGGATCTTACGAGGAGAGGCTGGCATTGCAATAACGGATCTTACGAGGAGAGGCTGGCATTGCAATAACGGATCTTACGAGGAGAGGCTGGTATTGCAATAACGGATCTTGTGAGGAGAGGCTGGCATTGCAATAACGGATCTTGCAAGGAGAGGTTGGGATTGCAATAACGGATCTTACGAGAAGCTGGTATTGCAATAACGGATCTTACGAGGAGAGGCTGGCAGTGCAATAACGGATCTTGCGAGGAGAGGCCGGCAATGCAATAACGGATCTTACGAGGAGAGGTTGGGATTGTAATAACGGATCTTACGAGGAGAAGCTGGTATTGCAATAACGGATCTTACGAGGAGAGGCTGGCAGTGCAATAACGGATCTTGCGAGGAGAGGCTGGCATTGCAATAACGGATCTTGCGAGGAGAGGCTGGCATTGCAATAACGGATCTTGTGAGGAGAGGCTGGCATTGCAATAACGGATCTTGCAAGGAGAGGCTGGTATTGCAATAACGGATCTTGTGAGGAGAGGCTAGCATTGCAATAACGGATCTTACGAGGAGGCTGGTATTGCAATAACGGATCTTACGAGGAGAGGCTGGCATTGCAATAACGGATCTTGCAAGGAGGCTGGCATTGCAATAATGATCTTACGAGGAGAGGCTGGCATTGCAATAACGGATCTTGTGAGGAGAGGCTGGCATTGCAATAACGGATCTTGTGAGGAGAGGCTGGCATTGCAATAACGGATCTTGTGAGGAGAGGCTGGCATTGCAATAACGGATCTTACGAGGAGAGGCTGGCATTGCAATAACGGATCTTGTGAGGAGAGGCTGGCATTGCAATAACGGATCTTGCAAGGAGAGGCTGGCATTGCAATAATGATCTTACGAGGAGAGGCTGGCATTGCAATAACGGATCTTGTGAGGAGAGGCTGGCAGTGCAATAACGGATCTTGTGAGGAGAGGCTGGCATTGCAATAACGGATCTTGTGAGGAGAGGCTGGCATTGCAATAACGGATCTTGCAAGGAGGCTGGCATTGCAATAACGGATCTTACGAGGAGAGGCTGGCATTGCAATAACGGATCTTACGAGGAGAGGCTGATATTGCAATAACGGATCTTACGAGGAGAGGCTGGCAGTGCAATAAAGGATCTTACGAGGAGAGGCTGGCAGTGCAATAACGGATCTTGCGAGGAGGCTGGCATTGCAATAATGGATCTTGTGAGGAGAGGCTGGCATTGCAATAATGGATCTTGTGAGGAGAGGCTAGCATTGCAATAACGGATCTTGCGAGGAGAGGCTGGCATTGCAATAACGGATCTTGCGAGGAGAGGCTGGTATTGCAATAACGGATCTTGCGAGGAGAGGCTGGCATTGCAATAACGGATCTTACGAGGAGAGGCTGGTATTGCAATAACAGATCTTACGAGGAGAGGCTGGCATTGCAATAACGGATCTTACGAGGAGAGGCTGGCATTGCAATAATGGATTTTGCAAGGAGAGGCTGGTATTGCAATAACGGATCTTGCGAGGAGAGGCTGGCATTGCAATAACGGATCTTGCGAGGAGGCTGGCATTGCAATAACGGATCTTGTGAGGAGGCTGGCATTGCAATAACGGATCTTGCAACGAGAGGCAGGTATTGCAATAACAGATCTTACGAGGAGAGGCTGGCATTGCAATAACGGATCTTGCAAGGAGAGGCTGTTATTGCAATAACGGATCTTGTGAGGAGAGGCTGGCATTGCAATAACGGATCTTACGAGGAGAGGCTGATATTGCAATAACGGATCTTACGAGGAGAGCCTGGCAGTGCAATAAAGGATCTTACGAGGAGAGGCTGGCAGTGCAATAACGGATCTTGCGAGGAGGCTGGCATTGCAATAACGGATCTTGTGAGGAGGCTGGCATTGCAATAACGGATCTTGTGAGGAGAGGCTGGCATTGCAATAACGGATCTTGCGAGGACAGGCTGGCATTGCAATAACGGATCTTGCAAGGAGAGGCTAGTATTGCAATAACGGATCTTGCGAGGAGAGGCTGACATTGCAATAACGGATCTTACGAGGAGAGGCTGGTATTGCAATAACAGATCTTACGAGGAGAGGCTGGCATTGCAATAACGGATCTTACGAGGAGAGGCTGGCATTGCAATAATGGATTTTGCAAGGAGAGGCTGGTATTGCAATAACGGATCTTGCGAGGAGAGGCTGGCATTGCAATAACGGATCTTGCGAGGAGGCTGGCATTGCAATAACGGATCTTGTGAGGAGAGGCTGGCATTGCAATAACGGATCTTGCAACGAGAGGCAGGTATTGCAATAACAGATCTTACGAGGAGAGGCTGGCATTGCAATACCGGATCTTACGAGGAGAGGCTGGCATTGCAATAACGGATCTTACGAGGAGAGGCTGGTATTGCAATAACGGATCTTACGAGGAGAGGCTGGTATTGCAATAACGGATCTTACGAGGAGAGGCTGGCATTGCAATAACGGATCTTACGAGGAGAGGCTGGCATTGCAATAACGGATCTTGCAAGGAGAGGCTGGTATTGCAATAACGGATCTTACGAGGAGAGGCTGGTATAGCAATAAAGGATCTTACGAGAGGCTGGCATTGCAATAACGGATCTTACGAGAAGAGGCTGGTATTGCAATAGCGGATCTTGCGAGGAGAGGCTGGTATTGCAATAACGGATCTTGCGAGGAGAGGCTGGCATTGCAATAACGGATCTTGCGAGGAGAGGCTGGTATTGCAATAACGGATCTTACGAGGCTGGCATTGCAATAACGGATCTTGCGAGGAGGGGCTGGCATTGCAATAACGGATCTTGCGAGGAGAGGCTGGCATTGCAATAACGGATCTTGCGTGGATATACTGGCATTGCAATATACTGTCATCTTGTGAGGAGAGGCTGGCATTGCAATAACGGATCTTATGAGGAGAGGCTGGCATTGCAATAACGGATCTTGTGAGGAGAGGCTGGCATTGCAATAACGGATCTTACGAGGAGAGGCTGGCATTGCAATAACGGATCTTGTGAGGAGAGGCTGGTATTGCAATAACGGATCTTGCGTGGATATACTGGCATTGCAATAACGGATCTTGCGAGGAGAGGCTGGCATTGCAATAACGGATCTTGAAAGGAGGCTGGCATTGCAATAACGGATCTTGCAAGGAGAAGCTGGCATTTCAGGATAAAAATAAATCTTGTGAGAAGCTGGCATTGCAGGATATAAATATACATTAAAAACAAACACTCCACCTCCAGAAAGGAAAGAACAATGTACGATTTATTTACCAAGATACCAGGTAAGAGGCAAAACTCTTCACTAACTAAACTAAATACTTGAAAAATCTAAACTTTAACGACAAAATCTCACCACTTATAACGCTAACGAATTCATATGATCGTAACGCTACTCATATAACATAAATATACAACAAATAACTGAGGTGTCGATTGAACTATGAACGAAATTCTGAAAAACGGTTATTATGAAGCGGATTTATGACCTCCCAAAGCCACTGAGTCAAACGGATTCATGATTTATTGTTACGAGAATGACCTGAGAGTCGCGGTGGAATACATCACGATAATTCATTTACAAATCCCTTTGATGGTTGTTACCTGCGCGATGGAGGGGTCTGGAGACCACTGACGCTGACTAATGCATGAGCTGCTTGGACTAAGAAAGAAAAGTGAAATACAGATAAACAAGCATATGAGAGAAATATGTGTAAAAACGAGAAACTAGACAAGAAAACGATAATGATTTTTTTTTCTCTCTCTCTCTGCATGAGCTGCTTTGACTAAGAAAGAAAAGTAAAATAAAGATAAACAAGCATAAGAATGAGAGTAAAAGTAAAAAATGTGTAAAAACGAGAAAATAGCAAAGAAAACGACCTCTCTCTCTCTCTCTCTCTCTCTCTCTCTCTCTCTCTCTCTCTCTCTCTCTCTCTCTCTCTCTCTCTCTCTCTCTCTCTCTCTCTCTCTCTCGATGTATTGTTGAGCTCTTCACCCTCATTTCCTGGACAATCGCCTTCCTATTTTTTCTGCATTTTTTTTATACCGATTCTCCATTTTCCCAAGGCAGCCCGCACCACTCTCGTCCATCCTTCATTCGCAGCCCCTAGATACGTGGCCTGGAAAAGTCAAGGTGAGGGACCACTACAATATTACCTACGTAGCTTAAACGACCACTACAATATTATCTACGTAGCTTAAACGACCACTACAATATTATCTATGTAGCTTAAACGCCCACTACAATATTATCTATGTAGCTTAAACGCCCACTACAATATTATCTACGTAGCTTAAACGACCACTACAATATTATCTATGTAGCTTAAACGCCCACTACAATATTATCTATGTAGCTTAAACGACTACTACAATATTATCTACGTAGCTTAAACGACCACTACAATATTATCTATGTAGCTTAAACGCCCACTACAATATTATCTATGTAGCTTAAACGACTACTACAATATTATCTACGTAGCTTAAACGACCACTACAATATTATCTATGTAGCTTAAACGCCCACTACAATATTATCTATGTAGCTTAAACGACTACTACAATATTATCTACGTAGCTTAAACGACCACTACAATATTATCTATGTAGCTTAAACGCCCACTACAATATTATCTATGTAGCTTAAACGACTACTACAATATTATCTACGTAGCTTAAACGACCACTACAATATTATCTATGTAGCTTAAACGACCACTACAATATTATCTATGTAGCTTAAACGACCACTACAATATTATCTACGTAGCTTAAACGACCACTACAATATTATCTACGTAGCTTAAACGACCACTACAATATTATCTATGTAGCTTAAACGCCCACTACAATATTATCTATGTAGCTTAAACGACCACTACAATATTATCTACGTAGCTTAAACGACCACTACAATATTATCTACGTAGCTTAAACGACCACTACAATATTATCTATGTAGCTTAAACGCCCACTACAATATTATCTACGTAGCTTAAATGACCACTACAAGATTCCCTACGTAGCTTAAACGCCCACTACAATATTATCTATGTAGCTTAAACGACCACTACAATATTATCTATGTAGCTTAAACGCCCACTACAATATTATCTACGTAGCTTAAACGACCACTACAATATTATCTACGTAGCTTAAATGACCACTACAATATCCCCTACGTAGCTTAAACGCCCACTACAATGTTATCTACGTAGCTTAAACGACCACTACAATATCCCCTACCTAGCTTAAACGACCACTACAATATTACCTACGTAGCTTAAACGCCCACTACAATGTTATCTACGTAGCTTAAACGACCACTACAAGATCCCCTACGTAGCTTAAACGACCACTACAATATTATCTACGTAGCTTAAACGACCACTACAATATCCCCTACGTAGCTTAAACGACCACTACAATATCCCCTACGTAGCTTAAACGACCACTACAAGATCCCCTACGTAGCTTAAACGCCCACTACAATATTATCTACGTAGCTTAAACGACCACTACAATATCCCCTACGTAGCTTAAACGACCACTACAATATTACCTACGTAGCTTAAACGACCACTACAATATTACCTACGTAGCTTAAACGACCACTACAATATTATCTACGTAGCTTAAACGACCACTACAAGATTCCCTACGTAGCTTAAACGCCCACTACAATATTATCTACGTAGCTTAAACGACCACTACAATATTATCTACGTAGCTAAACGACCACTACAAGATCCCCTACGTAGCTTAAACCAGAGTACCAATAGACAGTCCTTAGTTAATAGTAATAGTTCTTAGTTACTTTGGCTTAAACGACCACAAATATACAAAATCATCCTATGTAGCTTAAACACACCCCGACGGACTGAACTCTACTGAAGTGTGGCAACCTTGGACGAGAATGGGAGAAGTTGCGATAGTAATAATGTCATCCCAGCGGTATAGCCCCGTGTGTGTGTGTGTGTGTGTGTGTGTGTCTGTGTCTGTGTCTGTGTCTGTGTGTGTGTGTGTGTGTGTGTGTGTGTGTGTGTGTGTGTGTGTGTGTGTGCGTGCGTGCGTGCGTGCGTGCGTGCGTGCGTGCGTGCGTGCGTGCGTGCGTGCGTGCGTGCGTGCGTGCTTAAACTCCTGAATACTTCTTGCATTAATCACTTTTGCATCAAGGTAGTTCCAGGCTTCTATGCTTCTATACGGGAAGCTGTAATTTTTTATATCCCTCTTGTGGGTGGGTGGGTGGGTGGGTGGGGGAAGGGGGGGGCGGGCGGGCGGGCGGGCGGGCTGGTGGGTGGGTGGGTGGGTGTGTGTGTGTGTGTGTGTGATGGTTACAGAACGTGACTGACCCTTATGCAATGTTTCTCCTAACCACGTAATACATAGTGTGATACTTCAAAATTGCCCCGTGATTGAAATTCATATATTCGATGTATTTATCCTGTTAAGTTCATTCTTTCATATAAAAAGGGGTCAAATGTAACCTACAGATCCGTGCATTCCTTTACATCTATACAGGTTCTCCATGTTGCATAGATTGATCTTCTTCTTCTTCTTCTTGTGACCTTTAACGCTTAGTATCGCTTCATAGGTCCTCTTCAACTTCGTCTCCTTAGTTAACCCCTTGAGGCCCAGAACGTAATTTCGACTGTAATTTAACCACCATTAGATGATTTTTAATGAATATAAGCAATGTTTTTATAGATATGACCTGTTTAGTATCCTTGTCCACTAACTAATTTGGTTTATTTAGTTACTTTTCGTATTTTCATGGCTCGACAACATACACATTTTTATAACAAAGGAAAGATCTGGGCGTGAAGGGGTTAACAATCTTGTCAACTCTTCCCTTGGCTATTTCACTTGGGATCTTAATTCTTTGTCTTCTTTGTTGCCTCGTCTATTTTCCATTCTTTGGGAAATGATGAGTGTACTTTGTGTTCGTTCTCCTTATTTATCTTTGAATCGCATCCAAAACTTGTACACATCACACACTCATCACTCTCTCTCTCTCTCTCTCTCTCTCTCTCTCTCTCTCTCTCTCTCTCTCTCTCTCTCTCTCTCTCTCTCTCTTTTAAACTTAATACATTGGAAACAAAAGGGGAGCTGATGTGCTAAAGTCCCGGCTGGGATGCCAAGGACTATCTATAGCAGTAATAGATTTTTAGATTATATAGATTTTCAGTATTAGACTCTCACTCACTCACTCACTTCATCTTCACCTCACACCCCATCTGTAAATTCTATTTTCACGCCTGACCGCCCGGATCACAACTGAGTCCACTGGAGCAAGAAGCGCCAAGATTTAGGGTCCGACAACCACTCTCTCGTGACGTCAAGGGCGACACATTTCTCCCAAAGATAGAGTAAGGACGAACCCAATGACCTTTCCCTTCACATACAGTCATACACACTGTACTACCACCAAAGGTGGGCACTAAATATATTGAATGTATTTAAATACTAAATAATAAATACATGGGAGAAATGTATCTAAATACCAAATACTAAATACATTTTACGAATGCATTTAAATACTAAATACTAATTACATCAATTGTAATTAAATACATTTGTAAATACATTTTGAATGCACACAAATTTTAACATGTATTCAGTAATTCATGATTAACAATATAAAATGTTTGAGAAATGATAAAAGATACTTAACTATTGTATATTTTCCTTTTTAGAACAAAACAAAAACAAAACCTCACCTGGCTATTTAACTTAATCTACATATCTCGAGAATTGTCCGAAAAAAACTGGATTTCCTTAGATTTTGCGTTTCCTTGGAAATTTCCTTCTCAGGCCAGAATTTCTTTAAAATAAAGAAATTTCCTTGAAAGTGGAAACACTGGTTCACTGTAACATCCGGATTGCCAGATAGTTGGGCGGGTTTATGGCCAAATTAACTGATGAAAAAAGTATTTACATTTTTATATTATGAGTATTTAAATACAACGTATTTAAATACTCATTTAAGTATTTAAATACGTGAAAACCATGTATTTATAAATACAGTTATAAATACACAAATATATTTGAATACGTATTTATATACAAATGTATTTAAATACTGCCCAGCTCTGACTACCACTGCTGCTGCGATATTATCATTGTTATTACCACCACCACATCCACCTCCGCCAACTCAGCCATCCACACCATCACACCATCACGCTGACCTCACCGCAAACCACGCATTATCAGCTTCATGTCCTATCTTCTTTACGGGAGTATCTCTCTCTCTCTCTCTCTCTCTCTCTCTCTCTCTCTCTCTCTCTCTCTCTCTCTCTCTCTCTCTCTCTCTCTCTCTCTCTCTCTCTCTCTCTCTCCACCACGAAACGACCGTCACTCTACCTCTACCATCTACATAATCTACATCTTCCTTCCTCTTAACCACTCTCTTGCCCTCCGCCCACGTGCTACAGCCTCGGTTTTCCACAAGGATAATAATTATAGTATCCTTGGTTTCCCCTCGCTTTCCCCTCAGGAGATTCAACCTGGCGCGATAGGGACCACATGTGAGCCACGCCAAGTTTTCCTCTCACCTCCTAAATCTGCTGGATAACCTGCCACCCAAGCAACAGTTACCAGACTTGGCCCTCTCCCCACTGGCAGGCTGGTCACCATCGTTCAGTAGGTCACACGCACCAATGACCTCACCTCCTATTGACCTGCTCTCCAAAAATAGCCACTCCCTAAAGCAGTTTTCAATAGAATAAGTTTAATATTTCAAGTTCTTAACCCCTTCACGCGCCCAAATCTTTCTTTTGCTATAAAAAAATCGTCTGTTGTTACCCATAAAATTAACAAAAGTAACTTAATATAACAAATTAGTTAGTCGACAAGGATACTAAACAGGTCATATCTATAAAATATTGCTTATATTCACAAAAAAATCGTATAATGGTACCCAA
>JACEEZ010026042.1:242991-247991 GCA_016584305.1 Chionoecetes opilio
CTATTTAGAAACCTCGAGAATGCGCCAAGAAGTTCATCACTCTTTTCTCAGGCGAGGCATATTCTCAAAAGTCGTTAAGTGTTATAGTGTTGTGTGGAAATGAGTGTTGCAACTTGGGTGGTGCCTGGTGACTACAGTACGTCCAGCCAGTGCTCGGCAAGAGCAAGACAACGTGCCCGTGCATGTCCCTCTCGCCACGTAGTGCGTACATACTACATACGTATGTGTATTGTTACCTTTGCATATGCGGCTTGCTATCTCGCCTACGTGACTAGCATTGGTGGGTGGCGGAGCAGGACAACACGGATGGCAGGGGCAGATAGGACACGCTGCACTCACTATACACATCGCGTCACCGGACATCAAGGCGTGTGTGCCTATCCCAGCCTGTGCTTATCTATCACAGTGTTCTTCAAACTTTTTTCATCGCGACCCAGTTTGATTTTATGCATTACTTTCACGACCCTATTGTACGTCTGTTGTTGCTTTCTCTCCGATGTGATTTTTTTTACAACTACATACATACATAGCTACATACATACATACATATGTATATAAATGTGCATACATATATACAAATATACATCTATGGATTCAAAATCATTGCATCTGTTCCAGTGTGCCAATGTAAATGTTATCTATTAAAAGTATTAACAAAATATGTAGAAGTACTGTGCAAATTGTAACTACGTAAGTAGAGAAAAATAGTATTGATTGCTTGGCAAGTGAAGATTATGCGTAATTACCTGCCTTCTCCCATCGGCATTACCTCTCTCTCTCTCTCTCTCTCTCTCTCTCTTATTAATGCATTTCAGATATTATTTATATAATTATCGGTTTACGACTTGGCGACCCACTGAGCAAAAGCTTGCGACCCAGTATTGGGTCGCGACCCGTACTTTGAAGAACCCTGACCTATCAGACTGCCGCTCACCAAACTAAACAGCTCTGATCTTGGCATTGAAGTGCAATGGGTAACATAAATGTGGTACGAGTATAATAATTATGCAGTCATCTTCAGCCTCCTGGACACACACTATACAATCATAGTGCGTTGGAAGTCTCAACTTTTTCCTTTAATTAAAAGGAACTGCATTTGACATCGCTCTCTCTCTCTCTCTCTCTTCTTTATAGTTGTAACATACACGGCCTCAGCTATACCCTTTCCTGTCTTCGTATCTATATCCATCTAGCTTTTCCCTAACATGATAAACACTTCTTGCCGCTATCAACTCTTCTTTCAGCCCACTCCAAACATTTATACGTCCATGGGGAAATTTAAGCTAAACTTCTTTGTTTTTTTCAAACATCTTCCTTTTCTCGATTTTTTCTGGGGACTTCTCAAATATCACTCTTTTTCTCCAGCTATAGTAGTAAGTCTTTTCTGGGGACTTCTTCCACGTTGTTAATCAATTTGTATTCTTTAAGTCTCAACCTTTTTATTCTTTTTTTTTCAAAGAGTTGGCATTTATATTTCCTTTTTTTTTCCTTGTAAGAACATATGAAGAAAAATAAAGAAGAAAATAAGGAAGCTACAAGAGGCCGTGAGACCTACATGAGGTAGTTCCTGTTACTTAACACTACCTACATCCACCTTTCATCCCCATCCATGAACTTTTCTAGCCTCCTTTTAAAGCTCCTATAATTACTCCGCACTAACTACCTGTCTACTGAGTCCATTCCAATCATTTACCACCCTATTTGTGAACCAGTTTTTCCTTATTTTTTTTTTAAATCTACGCTTTTCATTGGAGATACATTTTTCACTTAGGCATCATCTTAGTTGTAATCCATTGTATTTCCTTCCAATTTTTCTATTTGTGTGTATGTCGAGGGAAGTAACATCATTGGGGCGTAGGACAACCGGCTCGCTTACTGCTTATATTCCAGCGGCTCAGATCGGTGTGAGCCTATTGTACAGGTCATGTGGTACCTGGAACTGTCGCCGATAGGAACACTCGCCGACGTCGACGAGTGTTCCTATTTTTCACGTCGGCGAGTGTTCATATTACCCGTATTTCTGCATTCAGGGATTAAATACCAACAATAGCCTGAATAGTTAGGCTAGGTTATGTGGTTAGGTTAGGTTAGATTCCTTTTCATATATTACAAGTTGAACTGTCGCCGAAAATGGCGACACACACACACACGCAAGCACACACACTCACACACACGCAAACACACACACACACACACACGGAAATACACACACACACACGGAAATACACACACACACACGCAAACACACACACACGGAAATACACACACACACACGAAACACACACACACACAACACACACACACGTCGGCGAGTGTTCCAATGTCGGCGGGAGTTCTGGGTTGGTGTTTCGGCGAGAGTTCCTATCGGCGACAGTTCCATAAACTGGTCATGTAGGTTATGGCTGTACACAACACCATGTTCTATGCAGCGCGTTATACATTTTTTTCACACTTCACATATTTGAGGTACACTTGCTAGAGTGCTGTCGGCTATACATTAGAAACTAAGTACAAAGCATCTTCACATAACTATAAAGCAGCCATAACCCTTGCCCTATTTAACCCCTTGAGGCCCAGAACGTAATTTCTATTGTAATTTGGGTACCATTAGACGATTTTTAGTGAATATAAGCATAATTTTATAGATATGACCTGTTTAGTATCCTTGTCCACTAACTAATTTGGTATATTCAGTGAATTTTCGTAATTTTATGGCTAACATACAATTTTATATACCAAAGGAAAGATCTGGGCGTAAAGGGGTTAATCGCCTCAGCCTGGGTGTGGCAAGTAAGTAAACCTCTTCCGGTCATCCCGTTCCTCCCAGTCAGTGCGTGCAGTGCTGTGGCGGCCCTCTGTACGTGTATGTTAGACAGTCTTCTTGTTATTAAGTAACCCCTTCACGCCCAGATCTTTCCTTTGCTATATAAAAAATCGTCTGTTGTTAGCCATAACATTACGAAATATAACTGAATATACCAAATTAGTTAGTGGAAAAGGGGACTAAACAGGTCATAGCTATAAAATATTGCTTGTAGTCACTAAAAATCGTCTATTGGTAGCCATATTACAATGGAAATTACGTTCTGGGTCTCAAGGGGTTAAAGTTTTTGTGTCAACTATAACCATCATTACCTCGCGCCACTGCCATCCTACGTCATTCCTTAACTTCACATTTTCCTTTGTCATGAACTTGAAACAAACACAGCGAGTGACCATCCATACTAACGGCAATACATACACACACACACACAACACACACACACACTCGCAAACACAACACACACACACACACACGGAAATACACACACACACACGCAAGCACACACACACACACGCAAACACACACACACACACACACACACGGAAATACACACACACACACGGAAATACACACACACACACGCAAACACACACACACACACAACACATACACACACACACACACACACACACACACCGCACGATGGTCAGGTGACAGTGTGCCGGGCTCCCATTCTGTGGGTAGGCGGTTTGAATCCTCGTGCTCCCGGGGATTTTTTCACTTGACAAATTCGGGCGGTTACTGTCCCCCTTGAGCAAGGGGATGGGGGTGTGTGGTGTGTGAGGTCCCTGCATTGCCCAAAGATCGGTAATAATGAGCTCCAAGCTCGCACTGAGAGGGTGAAAACTGGCGATCGCGAGCCAGCTCGCGTGGACAAGACCATGGGTGAATGACACAAACACACACACACACGCGCGCAAACACACACACACGCGCGCAAACACATACACACGCGCGCAAACACACACACACGCGCGCAAACACACACACACGCGCGCAAACACACACACACGCAAACACATAGCTGGATAGATAGATATAGATAAAACAAAAAAAACAAAAATATATGCAATTAATTCCTTAACACAAGGGATTAACAGCCCACTCTGCTATACATTCGGTAGCAAGAGGTGGATCGCAGTCATGAAAGATGCCCCTGCGTAAAGCTACAACACAACATACGCGACACAACGCCACAACAGAGCAGTTTGTCTTAACCCCTTCACACCCAGATCTTTCCTTTGCTATAAAAAATTGTCTGTTGTTAGCCATAAAATTACGAAAAGTAACTTATTAAACAAAATTAGTTAGTGGACAAGGATACTAAACAGGTCATATCTATAAAATATTGCTTATATTGACCAAAAATCGTCTGATGGTCACCAAATTACAATGGAAATTACGTTCTGGGCCTCAAGGGGTTAACATGTTTCAACAAAGAACATCGCAAAATGCAGGAGTTTCCTCGGAAAAAAAAAGTTCGATATAACAAAAATGAACAAAAATGAAAAGAATATACGGATTAAAAGCCTCGTATTTCACAAACAATATCAAGACCTATTTCGTTGCCGTGTTATAACAGCGGCTTTGGTAGGTAGTTACAATCACAGGAGCAGTGTCACGCCCTGTCATGAGGCCTCGCTGGGGGCATTCACGGCACACACGCAGCCTCAGTCCCAGCGGATTTGTTGATGGCGGACTTTGATTCGGACTTTCTGATGATGTGATGTAGCGAAGAGCACAGGTAAGTAGAGACAGGTGATGGTAGGTATCGGGCTCAGCTGTCGACACCTGACACCATCGACTACACCGTCCGGGCTGTCTGGTCTCTCCCCTTTAAGTGGCTACCGTACAGAGCATCACTTGGGATTTCCACCTTTTTATTCACAGCTGCAGTGCATTGTTTTTCCTGCTCCGTTCTGCGATGGCCGGGGCGCGGGGCGTGGCACTGAGGGTGACAGCACGACCACCAAGCTTGGGAGAGTCGTGTGTGTGTGTGTGTGTGTGTGTGTGTGTGTGTATTATATAATTCAATTGTACATCTTTGTGGTTCGCAGGTATATTCTCTCTCTCTCTCTCTCTCTCTCTCTCTCTCTCTCTCTCTCTCTCTCACACACACACACACACTCTCTCACACACACACACACACACACACACACAAACACATACACACACA
>JACEEZ010026042.1:252991-260491 GCA_016584305.1 Chionoecetes opilio
CGTCGGAATGAAGGAGGTTGGTGCTGTCTACCATTTTTCTCTCAATGTGGCCATGACAGTTGACGAAACAGGACTTTAACCCCTTCATGCCCAGATCTTTCTTTTGCTATACAAAATCGTCGGTTGTTAGCCATAAAATTACGAATTATAACTTAATATACCAAATCAAGTAGTGGACAAGGATAATATGCAGGTCAAATCTATTAAAACATTGCTTGTATTAATTAAGATTGTCTAATGGTACCTAAATTACAATTGAAATTACGTTGTGGGCCTCAAGGGCTTAATTACGACACGCGCAATAATTAACTAACAGTCGCCTCAATTATCATTTGTACATGTACTTGGCGCGTAAAACTAATTATTTTTTTTATCTTTTATTATTATTATTATTTTATACGTTGTAGCCTACGATTACACCATTTTGTCCTCACCCTATTAAAAGGCTCCTTCCCTTCCGTTCCTCTCTTGTATTTCCACGTTTCCTGCCGATTATTGACTCGGTGCATGATGAAAATTGTACATATTTATTCACATAAGTATACATAAATTCCATCCAACAGCTGTGGCATTAATGTTGTGGTTAAAGATATCATCCACAATACTCATTAGATGCAGTGACACAAAGGCATGCAATGGAGAGACAGGACAGGGGTCTGGCACTCACTCTATTAACCCCTTCACACCCAGATCTTTCCTTTGCTATATAAAATTGTCTGTTGTTAGCCATATAATTACGAAAAAGTAACT
This sequence comes from Chionoecetes opilio, assembly GCA_016584305.1. Classification (NCBI taxonomy): domain Eukaryota; kingdom Metazoa; phylum Arthropoda; class Malacostraca; order Decapoda; family Majidae; genus Chionoecetes; species Chionoecetes opilio. The sequence goes on from JACEEZ010026042.1 coordinate 253,742, forward strand.
GAATATACAAAATTACCTAGTGGACAAGGATACTAAACAGGTCATATCTAGAAAACAGTGCTTATATTCATTAAAAATTGTCTTATGGTGGCCAAATAACAATTGAAATTACGTTCTGGGTCTCAAGGGGTTAAAGATATCATCCACAATACTCATTAGATGCAGTGACACAAAGGCATGCGATGGAGAGACAGGACAGGGGTCTGGCACTCACTCTATTCAGGTTTTTTATAACCCCTAAAGGATCTGCCTCCCTGTTCCCTCTCCCATGTTATAGTGCAAACCTCTGCCTCCACCAAGGACCATACATAGCAGTGCATTTTTTAACATCACAACTGGGCGACCAAAATGTCTCCCAGTGATGGAATACTGTTGCCCAGTAAGAACAATTTTAAGCTACTGGGCGACAAGATATTTGTTAATAAAATCCTTCCTGGATACAATGGTTCATCTTATCTGTGTGTGTTAGATCCAGAAGTGTACTCTTATTACTGCATATGATCTTTATTTATCACAACATACAAAAGGGTGAAGTTGATGCATCCAAAAAACTATATTTTAACAGGTACCTTTCTTAACTTTACCTTTCTGGATATCCAAAGAATGTCGCCCAGTAAGATTTGCTTAAAAAATGCACTGATACATAGCCCTCCATGAACAAAAAGCATCAAAGAAAATAGAATAAACGTTCTTATGGCTAGTAATCAGGGTAGAACAAGAAGTAACGGATTCAAACTGGAAAAGCGTAGATTTAAAACAGAAATAGGGAGAAACTGATTCACAAATAGGGTGGTAAATGATTGGAATGGACTCAGTTATCAAGAAGTTAGTGCAGAGTCAATAAGGAGTTTTAAAAGGAGGCTAGACAATTTTATGGATGGATATGAAAGGTGGATCTATAGTGCTAAGTAACAGGAACTACCACGTGTATAATCATATAGGTCTCACGGCCTCTTGTAGCTTCCTTATGTTCTCATGTTCTAAATACTTGGATCCAATCTCGACAATTTGCACGTACCCACAACGAGGTTATTAGCGATCCTTATCACCCCCACGCCAGAATAAACTCAAACAGCAGTGAAGGGGGCTCGAACGTTGGGACACTGCTCGCGAATCCAGTCTCTACCACTGAACCATACCGACATGATAGGCTTAACCCCTTGAGACCCAGAACGTAATTTTCATTGTAATTTAACTACCATTAGACATTTTAAAGTTAATATAAACAATATTTTATAGAAACGACCTGTTTAGTATCCTTGTCGACTAACTAATTTGATATATTAAGCTACTTTTCGTAATTTTATGGCTCGACAACATACGATTTTTTATAGCAAAGGAAAGATCTGGGCGTGAAAGGCTTAAAGAAAACTTGACCCTTTCTCTGTCCATGGTTTATTCTTCACACTGGTGACTGTACTTTGCTATATCCACCTCGGGCATCTTTCTGTCACACATCAGAGTGGGTATCTCCGGCAAGGGATAAGCTGTACATTTGTTCATGATTCCCATAATCCTGTCTTAGTGGCGGTTGTCCATCACTCAAGCGGCCACAACCTCATAATGAACGGTTACCACGAGGGTAGGGCGGGAGGCAAGGTTCTTTACTTCATAACCTTGGGTACTGATTACTTTGTGTTAGATTCATTTTGTCCCGGACGGTGGTGTTTGAGGATCTCTCACGCTACGACAGCCTCTTCAGCGTTATCGTGCACACACTCGGGCCGCCCCAGGCCAGAGAGGTGCACCCCATTAGCCTGGCAATGACCTTTCTCATTCAAAAGATAAGCGATCCTGTTAAAGGTATCACTATTACAATAAACTCCTTTAAAGATGGCTACAGTTACCCTGCTTCGGTCCATTTTTCAATACGATGTTCTTATGTTACTACCGTAGATAACACTTTAGTTGCCACCTGCACTGATGTCGCCAGCCGCCATATATTACGAATTATAGCATCACTACTGATTTGTATGTGCCACTGAAGATGATACACAGTAGTTTATATCATGACTGTATAATCTACCCTGTTTCAGCGTTGTTTTATGCTTTGTATCTGCAAGTATATACGGTTTCAAATTTCCCTACTCATTTTTTTTTCGGGCGACGACGACGGCGGGAGGACACTCAGTACATAAACACTAGATGGCGACCTTAGTGCAGCCCGTTAGCAACGTCACCACTCGGTTTTATTTTTGTAATTTGTTCATTTATAGCCATAATATGACACAGATGAAGACACAAAATGACACAGACTCTCCAGATAGCCCCTTCTAACTTTCCTGAAATCGTGAATGTAGAAATGTAAGTATTAACGCCAACGGACGTCTGTAAATAAAAAAGAAACGTTGTCCTGGCGACTTTAGTGTTATCTACGGTACATGCATTATGTATGGTTATGATTGTGTCATTTTGGTTACGTAAAGTTTGGTAAGGCATTTGGTGTATAAAAGAATAACACATCAGCGCAATTTATCGTTTTCCAGTTTTTTGAAGCAAATTTTTAAATTGCAGGCAATAAATACAAAACGTTAAGAAATATAAGAATGGTTTCACTGAGTAACTGTTGGTAGAAAAAAAACCTTGCCTGTTCAGTTAATTTCAAATCTCACAATTTAGATTCAGTTGAACCATTTCAATGAATTACTGATTTATGTTTACGTCAGTCAAGATGTAAAGCAGTTATTTATAAAGAAAGCTTTATTCGTCAGGAGTTTGTAATCATAAGATTAAAAGCATGCATTAATAAAACATTTACACGTTAAGACAAGCATCAAGCAATGGGTAATGCATAAGCCCTCGTTACATCATACTTCCAATTTTGCATTCTTGTTGAATCTCAGTCTAATTACGAGAGCATTTTCTTTTATTTTCAAACTTTGTGCCTGGACGCAACAGAAAATTATTCCAACATCAAAAGCCACCAATTTTTAAATTTGAGTCACTTCTCCACTACAGCTATATATAGTATTGTAATCCTTTTACCGGAATAAAAACACATAAAAACCAGCACAATTATCATGCGTTTAACCCTTGAGACCCAGAGCGTGATTTCATTGTAATTTGACTACCATTAGATGATTTTTAGTGAATATAAGCAATATTTTATAGATATGACCTGTTTAGTATTCTTGTAGACGAACTAATTTTGTATATAAAGTTACTTTTCGAAATTTTATGGCTTGACAACATACAATTTTTTATAGCAAAGGAAAGATCTGGGTGAAGGGGTTAAGCAGTGCAAATTGTCACTGACTCATGGAAAGACAACGGTTTACAATTTTTTTCTTTATCACTCATCTCCTCAACTTGACACTGATATTCTCTTCTGATGGCATTGTCTGCAAATTCTCATCCTTGTACCATCATTAACACTTCCATCATTATCATCATAACCATCATCATCATCATTCAGGGCGTTTGTGGTCACCCGCTATATACTAAGTGCTAACACAGAGAGAGCTTTACGAGGAAACTACCAATTCGAATGCAGGTTTTGCTCCAAGTACAAAAGACAATATCTCGTTCGAATACTAAAGCTTGAGCCACAGCTACCATTATAAAAGGACAGAGACACTCACTGCAATGAGCCAGATAAATAAAGAGGCACTATGTCAAATAGGGTGATCGTAAACGTAGGGTGATATATTTGAAAAAGACTCAGTGCGGTAAATCGTTTCATAACGCTACTAAATGTTGTCATGTTGAAAAACTGCAACCATCGAGTGAATTTCTATGGTTGGTTCATAGTTCAGTGTGACGCAGCGTTTTCCCGTTACCGCGACGACTGGTATCCCGCGGCAGTAAGGATCGAACCGTCAAGGCGGGAGGATGGAAAGAGGGGAAAGTTGATTACACCTTTTCTATTAATCTTGAATAAGTCAGGAAAGTAAATCATCGATATAGTGAGTACGGTCCAGGGTTGTGGTGGTGGGAGGCAGAATGCAGGGGGTGCGGATGTTGCGGATTGTGGTGGGCGGTGTGCGGATGCTTGGAGGATTCCCCTACACATGGGACCCTTCACGTGGCCTCTTTGTTCGGAAGAAACTATTGGTCACCTGGACCGTGACTGCCTGCTTGTTTATCATCATCCTCTCGTCATTCTTATTCGTCATGTTTGAGTTGAAGGAAGGGAAGGACATGCCTGTGGTCACCTTGACGACTGTGAAGATACTGAACAAATCATGGAACGGGACGGTGCTGTGCCTGGTGCTGAACGCCGTCATTCGCCACCGCACCCTGGCAAAGGTCCTGCAGGATATACTACACCTTCCTAGATGCCTGCAGCACCGCTTTAGCATGCTGGACACCACATTCATCATAGGTTCAATGATAATGTGCCTCTTGCACATGGTTTCCATGTTAATCCAAAGGTTGAGGGGTTACATCCCCTTCACCGATTATGTTACTCAAGCGATCTGCTACGCGAGCATATTGCCATGCGATAGCACCCTCTTCATGTTTCCACTGCTATTCCATGTGATGTGCAGGCTTGCCTTTATTGCTCTTGAGGATGACTTCTTCTGCAGTACCATCGTGAAGGAGACAAGAAAACCTGCAGCAGAGAATGTCACAGTTTCAAAGAATAATACGACGCCGACCACAGCCCTGGATGACTCGAGTATCAGACTGCTATGTTTTCCCTCTGACGCCGCTAGCCTCGTTTACCTCATCAACGACGTCGTCGAAGGAATGGTGAAGTATTTCAGCGTCCCAGTGACAGTAATTCTGCTAAACGAGACTCTTTCGTTCACAACTGTGTGCTATCTCACTGTAACAGTGGAAAACTCTTCCCTATCTATCGTCTTTGATTGTATCTATTTTCTGACGAGCTACACACGCATCGCTCTTCTCCTGGCTGGCCCCGAAATTTTGCTGACGCAGGTAATTTTTTGTTTTCAAAGTTATGTTTAACGCAGGTATATCTGCGCACAGATTCTTTAGTTTCAGGTCCTATTATCATGAAAACGGTATTACATTTGCAAGACTTAAGACAGACTAGGAATCTCCTTGCACAATCTACTGGTACTGTTGCACTAACATCTTCACCGCTTTGAGGCTCTTCCACTTCTTCAAAACCTTGTAAATGCATTTTTTATTTTCAAATTCAAGCAAATTTCATCACCATTCCCTTACATACATTACCCTTTGAGTACCAGGAAATGGCAAAGAAAAGGTAAGAGTGGCCAAGGATGACAGGGGGGGGGGGGGGGGCAGTCGCATACAGGACAGGGATGTGATAGAGATGTGTGTTGTGATTCGTGCATGGTTCATGCATGCTAACCCACCACCCTCATGTGCGTGTTGCAGAGGCGCAAGCTACAAAGACTCTTACGAAGGCTGAAGATATGCACCGCCAGCGCCATCGAGAAGCAGGAGGTGAGAGAAACCATCCGTGTCACATAATCAGTAATATTTTAACTTTTCAAAACAAAACACAAGGTAACATCTACTGAATTTCTACTTTGGAGGACAATATCTTTGAGCGTGAAGACCAAATTATGTCATAGTGGAATTTGTTTCGTGTATTGTTTAAATAACACTTGAACATGAGTCATGACATCGTAATAACTATATTTTCAAAGCACATACTAAAAAAAAATTGCAGTAATGATCTAAGAGTAACAAATAACTGACGTTCCTAATCTTGCATTGTAGCGCACTTTGAGTAGGTCATGGCGTAATGGAGGAAGAGGAGGGGCTTGGGGGGAGGGGGGACAGGTATGCTAAATAGGCAGCCTTGGTTACGTCCCAGGGCAGGGCAGGTGTGTGTCAGATTAACCCCTCGAGACCCAGAACGTAATTTTCATTGTAATTTGGGTACGATTACACGATTTTTAGTGAATATAAGCAATATTTTATAGATATGACCTTTTTAGTATCCTTGTCGACTAACTAATTGGGTTTATTCAGCTACTTTTCGTAATTTTATGGCTAACAACAGACGATTTTTTTATAGCAAGGGAAAGATCTGGGAGTGAAGGGGTTAATAAGATTCCTTCCTCAGATAGATCACGCCATCACCGCACTCCAGGACGGCCCCGACTTCAGGATCTATGGCTTCTTCACCCTCGGTCCTCACTGCTTCCTTTCGGTGAGACCAAAGTAACTTTAAGACGCCGCCGCCGCTGTGTTACTTTGGGTGAGACTACAAGGCAACCACGTGTCTAAAGTCCTAATGCCACGCTAATACTTTTCGATCGTTTTTTTTTTCTTCTTTTCGGTGAGACTACAAGGCAAACCACCAAACCAATGGCAAACCTAAAATTCTAACCACGCTCCTAAAATTCTAATGCCACGCAAATACTTTTCTATCATGTTTTTCTTTCTCCCTTTCGGCGTGAGGTGACTACGAAGGCAACCACGCGCCTAAAGTCCTAATGCCACGCAAATTTTCTATTATTTCTTTTTACTGAGCGTTTACTTTACTTTGATTGGCATTCGGTGTATTTAAGGCAACATTTTCCACTGTCTCACATCTAGAAGTTACTTGGAAATCTGTTAACTGATCACATCATTAAAGGGATTCAAACAAGGAAAAAAAAAAAAGTTTCCTCACTGTCGTATGATTATTTTACGTCTGCACAAGAATCATTTGAATATATCTTCATAGTCTCTGCAAGCTTCCTCTATTCGTTCTCTCTCTCTCTCTCTCTCTTTCTCTCTCTCAAAATGTTACATCTCCGTATATAATTATGTTTTTTGTAGATACCATCCTGAGTAGCTCTAAACTAGTCCCTGATACAATGC
>JACEEZ010026042.1:265491-307991 GCA_016584305.1 Chionoecetes opilio
ATGAAGGGAATTATAAAATACACGACGGCTTTATGAGCGGTATGAATTAGGGGAGGGGGTGAGTGTAGTTTATTTATCTCCGCAGGATGCGGAGCATCGGGGACTGTCTCACAGGACTGGCAAACCCGTGTCCAAACCACCATTTTCAGCCATTCGGGATCATTCCGAAGCCTCAGGCCACCCAATAACAAACCAAGACTTTAATATATTACACACAAGCTCCCACGACTCCACCCGGTGGATATATCCTGCCCGACAGCCCGTCACGACAACATCAACGTGTAAAGGTGAGGTAGTTTGAGTTAGTTTTCAGGAAGTTAGAGGGGATAAGGGTATCGTAGCTAGATAGGCATTGTCGGGTAGGAGCAGCAGGTGCACAGGCGAATAGCTTGAAGTAGTTAGAGAGGATAAGTGTGTCGTGAGGTGTTAAGATGGTGAGCCATGTGAGATCCGTTAGTGGACAGGAAGATGGCGGGCATGGCACTAGGTCAAAAGGGGTCAGAAGTGGGAAATGCTTTGAATGCAAATGGGAAGGGAAAGTAGGCGAGACAGGGAGATGCGGATCGTGTGATGAGGTGGTGAGGAAAGAGCAGGCACAGTGCCCGCTATGTTGTGAAAAAGTCACGGACAAGGACAGTGGCTTGCAGTGCGATAGCTGCAAATGGTGGTCGCACAGTACCTGTGAGGGGATGCGGCCAGAGCTTTATAAAGAGCTCCAGGGCACTAAGGAACTGTGGTTCTGTGGGAAGTGTAGAAAGCAGGTAATTAAGGATATGAAAGAGATCCGAAAGCTAAAGGTGGAGAATGGGGCGAGGACTAGGGAACTAGAACAGTGCAAGGGTGAACTGAAGGAGGCAAAGGAGTGGATACAAGCCCTGGAGGGGGATTATAAAAACCTTGCAAGTAAAGTAAGAAACATGGAGGCAGAAAGGGCAGGTAAGGGTAATGAGCAGGGCTTGGGGGCCAGACCCACCACGGGCCCTGGGGATGAGGGCTGCTTGACGTTAGGCGTCGCCAAAGCAGGCATGCCCGAAGGAGAGGAGAGTGGGGGAGCTGCAGCGGTGGAAGATGTCGTAGCAGGGTGGTCTAGGGATGTTGAGGGTGTGGGTGAGGCTAGGGGAGCTGCAGCGGTGGAAGATGTCGAAGTAGGGCGGCCTAGGGGGGCTGTTGAGGGTGTGGGTGAGACTGGGGGACCTGCCCCCTCCTCACCCTCGCCAGTTGAGGCCACTGAAGTCGTGGGTGAGGCTGGTCGATCCGCCCCCCCATCGCTTTTGCCTGTAGCGGCAGCTAAAGCTGCTGAGGGCGTGGTTGAGGCTAGGGGACCTGATGCCCCGCCTCCCGGTGGGGCTGTGGCCGCTACAGGCCCCAGTGGGGGAGATGAGGTAGTGGAGATTACCAACCCAGGGAGGGTCAGGACTGGTAGAGCAACGGGGGACAACCGCAGGGCAAAGAAGTGGCCCATACTGTGTATAGGGGACAGTATGGTGAAGAATGTTAGGCGACACGTGGCTATGAGAGACCAGAAGAGTGTGCTGGTTAGCCTGAGTGGCAAGGGTATGGAGGATGTTGTGAAGGAGGTGAGGGAGCAGGTGAATGGTGTACAGGAAGGAATGGTGATAATGCAGGGAGGGGGGAACAGCCTTAGGAGATTAGGCCCCGAGCAGACGGTGGGCAAGGTGATGGAGTGCCTTAAGGATATAAAGAAGGACAGGAAGAAAGTACGAGTGGCTGTGGTGGGAATCATGAGGCGACCTCGGGAAAATGCAGGGTATGAGGAAATGAGACGCGACACAAACAAGCGACTCCAAGAGGAGGTTGTAAGAATGAAAGCAGAGTGCAGTAAGGATCCAGGGGACTATGGAGTAAGCTTCATAGACCTGGACGGTGCACTCCCACAGGAGGTCTTTGAGGGAGACAAAGTGCACCTAAACTGGGAAGGAGAGAGGCGGATGTGTGGGAGAATGCTTGAGTGGATACGCGCGACTGAGAGACTCTGCAAGTTGAGGGAAAAGAGGGTGACAAATGCGAATGAGTGACTGTTGACAACAAAAGGGAATGTGAGGATGGGCTGTGTGAATGTTAGAGGATGGAATGTTGAAAAAATGGAAGACCTCAGCAGAGAAATGAATGAATGGAACATTGACGTAGTTGGAGTGACAGAAACACAAATGAGAGAGAGAATTGAACTTAGATCTGAGACTTACAGTATGATCGGCAAGGGCAGAAGTAAGCAGCAGAAAAAGGGTGGCGGAGTGGGAGTACTTGTGAGGCAGGAAGCAGGTATAGATGTAGAGGAGCTAGATGTAGGAGGGTGTGAAATGGGTGAGGATATCATGGCAGTACGTCTGGAATATAAGGTGCGAAAGGGAAGAGAAAGGATCTTGGTGATAGTGTGTTACATGACAGTGGAAGGAACAGGAGCGAGAGCCGAGAATGAAAGGAAGTATAGAATTGTGCAAAGGTTTGTAGAACAGAATAGAAGTGAAAATGTGATTGTGATGGGAGACATGAATGGTCACATTGGTGTGTTAGGAGAGGAAGTAAATGGAAATGGCCAATTGCTGCTTGACTTTGCAGAGGAGAATGAATTAGAAATTTTGAATGTGACCCTGGCTGAAGGAAGAGTGACCTGGAGTGGAAGGGAGAATGAATCTGCCATTGACTTTATGTTAGTGAACCGGAAGGCTAGAGAACGGGTGGGTGGATGAGGAAAGGACAATCGACGTAGCGAGTGACCATAACGTCATGGTAATGGAGTATGAGTGTTTGAAGGAAAAAAGAGTGAACGTGAAAGAGGAGAGGAATGGACGTTGGAAACTTAGAGATGCAGACTGGGATTATTTCAGAGAAGTGGTGAGTAATGAGGACTGGAAGCTGGGAGAGAATGGTTTGAGGGCTGAGAGAGGTGTGGATGAGATGAATGAGAGATTGTTAAGGAAGCTTAACAAAGTGGCAGAAGAGAGCATAGGCAGAACAAGTAAGAGAGCAAATGGCAGGACAAGAAAGAGTTGGTGGAACAATGAGATCGACAAGGCCAGGAAAGAAAGGAAACAGTCAAATAGGAAGTGTAGGAGTCTGAGAAAGAATAGGTCAAACAGTGAAGCTGAAAGAATAGAGTATGAAAGGGCATGGGAAGAGTATAAGAGTAAGCAAAAGGAGGTGAAATGCTTGGTGAGGAAGGCAAGAGTGAATGAAGAGAGAAAAGTGATCAGAGAACTTAGGGAAAAAGGTGAGGAAGGAAGTAGGGAATGGTATAAGTTCTTGAGAGGAGAAGAGAGTAAGCATACAGGAAATGTAGAAGAACTAGTGGTGAATGGCAGGTCACTAAGGGAGAAAAAGGAAATGGCCAGAGCTGTAGAAGACTTCTGGAAAGATATTGGAGGTGTGAATGAGCCTGATAGTGACTTAGGGAACGTCACCTTAGGGAGGAAAATAGAGGAAATGATGGATGAAGAAATTAGAATGGATGAGATTGAAGGGTATGTAAGAAAACTGAAAAATGGAAAGGCCCCTGGAATGGACGGTATCCCGAATGAATTGTATAGAGAGGGAGGTGAGGGAGTAATTGAGGGAATGCATGAGTTGTTTGGACATATATGGAGAGAGGAAAGGGTGCCTGGTGCCTGGAATGACAGTAGAGTGACCCTCATACATAAGGGAGGACACAAGAGTAGGAAGGAGATTAAAAATTACAGGCCAATAGCGGTATGTGACACGGTATGTAAGATTTTCTGTGGTGTACTGAATGAAAGACTAGGTGAAGTTGTGGAAAGAAATAAGGTGATGGGTGAAGAGCAGAATGGATTCAGAAAAGACAGGAGAGGTGAGGACAATTAGTTTGTAGTGAATGAAGTGATTGAGAGAACAAGGAAGGAGGGAAGAAAGAAATATCTAGCCTTTCTAGATATTGAGAAAGCGTATGACAGAGTGGATAGGAGAATGCTATGTAAGGTATTGGAGACGATTGGCATGAGTGAGAAGGTTGTTAAAATAATAAGCAGTATGTATGAGAAAAACACAGGCCAAGTTCAGTATGGGTGACCTCGAGACTGGATGGGTGAATAGTAAGAGAGGAGTAAGACAGGGCTGTGTCCTTTCTCCTCTACTTTTTGGTTTATATGTTGAGGAAATGGCAGTGAGAGTGAAGCGTACAGGTCTGGGTGTGAAAATTGGAGATGAAGTGTTGAGTGTACTGATGTATGCAGATGATGTGGTGATCCTTAGTGAAAACCACAATGAGCTACAAGAGATGCTGAATGCTGTGACTGAGTATGGAAGGGACTTCAACGTTAGGCTCAGTAAGGAGAAGAGTCAAGTGTTGGTGGTGAATGGGGATGACTCTGATGATGACAGGATTTGGATGGTGGGTGGGAATGAAATAAAGAGAACGAAAGAGTACAAGTATCTGGGTATTTGGTTGGATGATAAAGGCTGTGAGAAAACTAAAACATGAGAGGATAGCTAGAGCCAACCAGTGGGTTGGAAGGCTAGGCAGTGTGGCAAGATGTCGGGCAACAAGTATGAAGTGGTGAGAGGACTATGGAAGGGGTGTGGCAGTCCCTAGCATTATGTATGGCCTGGAAACAATGGTGTGGTCTAGGAAGGAGTTGGACAGATTGGAAGTAACACAGAACAAAGCAGGCAGAATAGCATTAGGAGCCAATAGGTATGTGGCAGTGGAAGCGATTAGAGGAGACATGGGATGGAGCACGTTCAGAGAGAGGATAGCAAAGGCAGGACTGAGGTACAGAGCTAGACTGCAACGAATGGATGACAGCAAATGGGCAAGCAAGGTTTGGGACTGGAATATGTATGGGAAGTGGATGAAAGACTCAGTAAAAGTGGAAAGATGGACAGGTGAACTGGGAATGTTTGTGACAGGAGTGATGAGACATGGGAGTATGGCTGTATGCAAAAAGGAAATAAATAGGAGAGTGGAAGAGAAAGGGAAAGAAGAATGGCTGAGGGGAATGAGTGAGAAATCAACACTGGAATGGTACAGGAGAAAGGACCAGCCACGGTATGAAAGGTTCTATGATGGTGGCTATGGAGGGGACCTACTCTTCAGAGCCAGGACAAAGTCGCTGGAGGTAAATAGTCGTATGTACAGATGGAAGAATGATGGCAGCAAGGTGTGTGAGATGTGTGTGACAGGAGTGGATGAAACCGTGGAGCACTTGATGCTGGAATGTGAACGGTATGAGTATGCTAGAACACAGATGTTGGAGGTAGTGGTAGGAGAGGTCGGAGTGGAAGAATGGCGAGAGATGAGAGACAGGAGAGTGGAGATGGAGTACCTGCTGGGGTTGTGTGCTGAGTGGAGGAGTGACAGTCGTGTGATTGAGAGTGTAAAAGAATTCTTGGAGAACTCTTGGAGAGCACGTAGGAGAGAGCATGAGAGGCAGGGGGCCCCTCAGTGATGGGGGACCCCGTATGAATGTGATGCAGAGAGAGGAAGGAGGGGAAAAAGAAATCCCTAGTTTTGCTTCCCCCTTTTGCTTCTCTCCCAACAGATTACATGTGTGGGAGAACGCCGGACCAAAGGCTTCACTGACAGCATCTGCTGGGTGACTCCCAAATCAAGATCAAGATCAAGATCATATGTGAGAGCCTCCTCACCCACCACCACAAACCGTCCCTCTGCGCACAGGGCACCTCAACCCCGCTCCTGTGCTTTTAGACCATGTGGGAATCCCACACTCCACTGCGATGTTGATTGGTATGTGTAGTATTTTTATTTTTATTACTGTTTTATAATTTTTATTCTTATTTTATTATATTTTAGGTTAGGCATTTTAAATGTGCAAATAATTTTATAACTTGTATATTTTCATTTTTAACAAAAAATTTTGTATCCGATTTTAGGCTGATGATGGCTTATGTATAGCCGAAACGTTCGAATAAACAATCAAGATGTTTCTACCCGCGCTGGTTTATATCTTCATTATATATATATATATATATATATATTATATATTTATATATATATATATATATATATATATATATATATATATATATATATATATATATATTATATATATATATATATATATATATATATATATATATATATTGATATATATATATACTGGGTACACCAGTGGTGTACCCAGAAAATTGAAAAGGGAGGGGCCAATATATATATATATATATATATATATATATATATATATATATATATATTATTTCGTTTTTGTTTAGATTTAAAAAAAAAATAATTATATATTTTTCTTTTTTCTTTTTTTTATTTTATTATTTATATTTTTAGAATTTTTATAATTTTACATTTTTTTTTTTTTTTTTTTTTTTTTTAAATTTATATTTTTAGATTTTTTATAATTTTACATTTTTTTTTTGTATTATTTTTTTTTTTTAAGATTTTTAATATTTTTAGATTTTTTTTTATTATATATATATATATATATATATATATATATATATATATATATATATATATATATATATATATATATATATATATATTATATATATATATATATATATATATATATATATATATATATATATATTGGCCCCTCCCTTTTCAATTTTCTGGGTACACCACTGGTTCTCATGTAGACGGTCCTGGTTCTTCTCCTAGGTTAATCAATGGTGATGGTCCTCAGGGTTCTGTCCTATCACATCTCTTTTTATACTTCACTAGCCGAAAAGCTGCCCTCCGGGCGGACTTTTTGGCTAGCTCCTGCGGAGGGCTATTGGTGGGCCCTTTGGCCCACCACCTGTGTTTGGTGGGCCTTCGGCCCACCAAACACAGACTCTCCAGATAGCCCCTTCTAACTTTCCTGAAATCATGGATGTAGAAATGTATGTATTAACGCCAACCCATTCACATCACCCCCAACCCATTCACTCACCCATTACCCATCACCACACACCCATTCACTCACCCATTACCCATCACCACACACCCATTCACTCACCCATTACCCATCACCACACACCCATTCACTCACCCATTACCCATCACCCCCTACCCATTCACTCACCCATTACCCATCACCACACACCCATTCACTCACCCATTACCCATCACCACACACCCATTCACTCACCCATTACCCATCACCCCCCACCTATTCCCTCACCCATCACCCATCACCCCCCATCCATTCACTCACCCATCACCCCACACCCATTACCCATCACCCCACCCATTCACTCACCCATTACCCATCACCCTACATCAAGGTTTCCTCAATTCTCGCAACCCACTTTTTTTTCGCACAATTCTCGCTAATAAGCTACTAAAATAAATTTAAAAAAAATTTAAGTGATCGGGGTGGGCATTTTCGAAGGAGCTCTAAACTACACCCTCTTAGCGTCCTAAGACCGACTTAGTTATACCGGGCCAAGAAGATTACTAAGAAAGCATTTTCGGGCGTCATCTTAGCCTCGTGTAAGGGGACAGAAGGCCAACCCTTCTTAGTGCCACCTAACCAATCAGCGCGCGCGACACAAGTCTGTATTTGGCGGGAAATACGTATACCACGCCGTCTCTCTCTCTCTCTCTCTCTCTCTCTCTCTCTCTCTCTCTCTCTCTCTCTCTCTCTCTCTCTCTCTCTTCTTTCCCTTCTCTCTCTCTCTCTCTCTCTCTCTCTCTCTCTCTCTCTCTCTCTCTCTCTCTCTCTCTCTCTCTCTCTCTCTCTCTCTCTCTCTCTCTCTCTCTCTCTCTCTCTCTCTCTCTCTCTCTCTCTCTCTCTCTCTCTCTCTCTCCTTTTTTTCTTCTATTATTTCTTCTCCCTCCTCTTCCTTCTCCTTGAGTTGCCAGATATGTATTTCTGCTAGTCACAGTGCAGTGTACACGCCGAGGGAGTCTCTCTCTCTCTCTCTCTCTCTCTCTCTCTCTCTCTCTCTCTCTCTCTCTCTCTCTCTCTCTCTCTCTCTCTCTCTCTCTCTCTCTCTCTCTCTCCTTTTTTTCTTCTATTATTTCTTCTCCCTCCTCTTCCTTCCCCCTTTTCATCCGCCACACACATATTATAGCCAGTATGTGATATTATCGTGAATAACGACACTTTTTTTCTGGTGTGTTTTGATATGTTTAGAATTAATCTGCTAACCGTTTCTGTCGCAAATCATATCTATTCCGCCCAGCCCACCCCTATATATATAGTATATACAGTAAAACCCTTATAACTCGGCACGATAGGGGCTCTGGCCCTTGCCGAGTTATTCAATGTGCCGAGTTATTCAATGTCCTCCTCTGATATGGGTAAAAAAAAAAAAAAAAAAAAAAAAAAAAAAAAAAATTGTCAAAGCATAAAAACTACACTTACCAGTGAACGGGTAGAATGTGCTGGATTTGATATCAAACTCAGCACAAATAGCACGCATGGACGCACCTGCACCCATCCTTGCCAGTACTTTCACCTTTTCCTGCAGGCTCAGGCTCTTCAATTCCATTCCCTTCCTGCTGGAGACACCCTTGCGTGATGGAGCTGACATCTTGATATACAGTACTGTATGATGTAATTCCAAAACACGTAAAATAGGTGGCAAAGTAAAGCAAAGGTCTGGTACCAGCGCGTAGGCTGAGCCGTGTTTTTGTCGTCCAAGCACCGTCTTGGATTACGAATCTCAATCCAATAAAAACTTGCTGAAATGTGTGTTATACTACTTTGTGATATTGTTTGCAATGTTTGCATTGATTATTATTTCGGCTCCTACCAAGCTTCTTGTGTTTTTTAAGCAGAAAACCAATCCTTTTTTAATTTCGACAAAAAACGGAATTCGTATCCAAGACGGTGCTTGGACGACATAAACACGGCTCAGCAGCTGACAGCCTACGCGCTGGTTTCCTGACCTTTGCTTTACTTTGCCACGTATTTTACGTGTTTTGGGATTACATCATACAGTACTGTATTTCAAGATGTCAGCTCCATCACGCAAGGGTGTCTCCAGCAGGAAGGGAGACTTCAATGAAATTGAAGAGCCTGAGCCTGCAGGAAAGGTCAAAAGGACAAAAATACTACTTTATGCGACTAAGGCTTTGCCGAGTGTAAGCAAAGAGATGCAGTTATAACAGCAATATGCTGAGATACATTATTTTTTGCCGACTTTCTGTTTACATGTTCACACAAGAGGTTGTGAGGGCATGATATACCGAGTGAAAACCAAGAGATGCAGTTTAGGGGAGGCGGTAGCAGAGTGGTTAGCGTCACCGAGTGGCGTTCTCGAAAACCCGAGTTCGATCCCGAGTGAAACCCATAAATCCACTTGAAATCTTTCTGCACCATCGAGTGGCCTAAGAACACCCACATGCCCTGTCCATTAACTCTACCTTCGACTGCGAGTGCATGGGAGGACACAGGGGGGCGGCATGAGCCTCTAATTACAGGTGTCACTATAAGAATCCTGCCTGCGCCACCACTGGCGAGGGCCAACCATCACAGCCCTAGAGTGAGCCTCCAGGGCCTACCATCCCACCCCTGGAGCTCACTGCCTACACGCGCTATAGGCATAGATGTAAAAAAAAAAAATAATAATAAAAAAAAAAAAAAATAAATAAAAAAAAAAAAAAAAACTTTGTCTTTGCCTTGCCGAGTTATATCAAATTCCGAGTTATACAGTGCCGAGTTATAAGGGTTTTACTGTATATAGCCCACACCTATATATATACATAGTGTATTATACAGCCTAATATACTATTTACAGTCTAAAATATATAATATATAACCAATAATATAACCATTGTTGTTATGGTGACGGAGAAAATTGCGGGCTAAGACGACCCCAACCCTGCCTTAGTTTACACTCGCTGCACTGTCTTAGGCGGAGCGAACTTTGCTTCCGAAAATGTCCACCTAGCGCTAAGATGGTCTTAGTCCCCTAAGATGGTCTTAGTAGTGTTCCAAAATGCCGCACCGGATCATCCCCAAAGTGGCCTTAAAACCTTCCCCTGGTCGACCTGGTTCCAAAACTGTGCCATATGATGGGATTGCGCCACTGGGGGCGGAACCTATAGCGGACACAGACACACACAGACACACTTTCGTTTATATTATTATAGATTAATGATCTTGTAAGTCTTACTCAGTGCCCTATCCACTCTCATGCTAATACTTCCAATCTACGTTTTTCAACATCTTTCACCAGTCGTCTAATTCTACAGGAGCTAGTTAGCTAATGAACCGTCATTAGACGCTGACGTTGCAGAGCGCCTGACTTCTAATCTTTCTATAATTTCAAGATGGGGCAAAGCAAATCATGTTTTGTGTAAGATTGCTTTTCAATCATAGGAACTCTCTCAACCCACCACTGAGTTAATGCTATCGGTTAACCCTTTTTAGGGAGAAGGATCCACTTGATTATCCTAAAATATTTTGCAACCAATTGGTACAAAGTAGAAAAAATTAAACATCTTGCTTCCACTCTTACTGATTCCCAACTCATAGCGGGTGTGTCCAAGCAGCATTGATGGCGAGAAAATAATATGTTCATGAATCCTTGGCCTATTTAGTGCAGTAAGTGAGATTAGATAACATCTTCCCCTAATTATCTAGTTAAAAATACTTACTATTCTTACTATACTTACTATAAAAAATATACAAGGTTTCAGTTTACTTTAGGTCTCATTCTATAAAATGTTGCTAAAGGTTAGCAGTTGATGCTGGTTATTAATTCACTGTAGCCCACACACATGACAAGCTTTTTAGATATTTCAGCCTAGACATTGTCAATGCTGGCCCATGTTATCCACTCAAGCACTCCTATAAAACTACAGCACTCTTGGCATTCATGTGCGTCACAGGATCAAAGAACTGCCCCAATAGAGTTCTTCATTATGACTTCTGCAACCAAGCAGGCTGACTCAACTCACGAATTAAGAAAAATACAATAAATAGCTGAAATGGAATAACAATTGACATGGGAATTATTGTAAAATGGGCCAACAAATCTACTTAGAAAAGCTTGAGTGTCAGCTTAGTCTACCACAGAGTCTTGTAATTTCAAGACTAAAATGATGGCACAGTAGTTTGCAACAACTATGTACCTCTATGATGGTTGACATGAAATGTAAACGTGGATTGGCGTGTAACGATCAGAAAATTATCCCTACCAGTTAATTGTACCTCTTCAGGAACAATTTTTAATGCTGATTGTTAACAGTAGTAAGGTTGTTTATGTCGATGAGAGTTGAGAGGTGTGTGGGCTCACTCGTGACTAGGACCACCATGGAACAGACACAACCTCCTGCCGACCGTAACCACTTAATTCCCTCACCAAAGATATGGTGTTCCAAATCTTTCCTTATCTTTTCCTTATATCATTCTTTAGGAACGACTTTGTGGATATAGATAGAGTAATGGAATATCATAGCATTTGTGTAACTGTGACAATTATGTATTGTACAGAAGGTACCAGAAGAGGAATACCAGTGCAGGGCACCAGCTCAGCACAGCCTACCAGTGCAGGCTACCAGCAGTCAACCAGTCCAGACTACCAGCGCAGGGTACCATGTGCCGGGTACCATGTGCAGGAAACCATTCATGAATACCAGTGCAGGTTACCATTCAGGTATAAAAGGCAGCCAGGAATTAGTGAGGTGGTGGTACAATGAGTACCACGGCTGATATTCTGTGGTCAGGATCATCAACATGGCACCAATCATGTTCCTCGGTTGCCTTTACCTATTGTTGGACCACACTGTGGCTCAACCCTTGTACCGGTGGGAGTGTAGAGTCCCAGATCCCCGGGGTAAATCATAGGAATGTGTGTGGTGTTTTAAAGTGATATCATGCTAAGTGGCCGAAGACCAGGCCAAAGCTAACTCTGTTAATCACTACTGGAGTCATCATTAAATTGTTACATCTTATTTGAGTGTATTGTGTTACCACCTTAAACTTACTCCCATGCCGTAGTTATGCTGCTCAGTCAACAGCATCACCTCTATATGCTACCATAACACCTTTGGTTGGTGACACTTACAAATGTTATAAGTAAGCCACATACACCAACTACATTCCCTTTCTTTCATTTCTTTCTATGAACAGGTTGACAACATAGTTTCTTATTTCTGAAAGAGCTCCTGAAGTTGCTGATCTTCATGCCATCAAAGTTGCTGACCTTCATGATCACCTTACTTCTTATAATTTCTCAACAAACAACTTGTGTGAAATATTCTTCCCTATGTAAGATTCATCCTTACGAAATATATATACGTACATATGTATTATATCATACTCTGTCCAAAACCTCCTGTAGCCTTTGGTCAACATGTCTATATTATTGTAATGAATATAAATACATCAGAAGCCGTTAAACCATTAGGTTAACCTTATGGCGGAATCGGTTACGCGCTGGGTTCGATTGCAACTTCTGATGTGGCGGCAGTTCGAATCCCGCGGGGCAAGGAAAAAGGAAATTAGGGAATTATTTATTTCCGAATTGTGAATTACCAGCCTGAGTCCAATGTGCTGCGGACAAGGGACAGATGTCATGTTTCCTATCGCACGTGTGAAGGCTGATGTAAGTACCGCCATTAGCTGGGTGGTCAGGTCTGCATCAGTGTAAATGAGAGTCCGTGTGTGTCGAGAAAGAGACTGATATTGTGTTCCCTGTCGCACGCAAGAAAGAGTAAAGAGAAGAGAGAAGATAAGAAGAAGGGAAGTAAGAACTAGAAGACCCCCTCCTCCCCCACCACATTATAATCATCTTAGATCTCTAGGACCCGTCACCCCAGCTGTGATGTACTTACCAAACAGGAGAGAGGGAGAGGCAGGCGCTTCAGGGCTGTGGCAGACTCCCACCACCACGTCACCTTCTGTGGAAAATGAAAAATTTCTTGATATAAATACCAGTTTTCAAAGTTTTCAAAATTTAAGCAAACTTTTATCAGATCTATAACCATTTAGTACCTACTTATAGCTTTTCTGTCATATTCTTATTATAGTAACAGCACCCAAAGACATGCACCATCTCCACAAGGCTTTTCCCTTGCCTTAACCTCTTCACGCCCAGATCTTTCCTTTGCTATAAGAAATCGTATGTTACTAGCTATAAAATTACGAAAACTAACTAAAAATACCAAATTAGCTAGTGGTCAAGAATACTGAACAGGTCATAACTATAAAATATTCCATATATTTACTAAAAAACGTTTAATGGTGGCTAAATTACAATGAAAATAACGTTCTGGGCTTTAAGGAGTTAATCGGTCACAATCCCTGACCATCTGCTACCCCATCCCCAACACATCCATACAAGCACTCCCTTTACTCTGCTGTCATGAACAATTATATTCATTCAATAAAACCATGTGCAGCCCCTTCACTCTGCCTCTCTAGCACTCCTGATGAATTAAGCAAGTCACTCTTCAGGTATTAGTAACAACAGTATGTGGCATGTACTTGTTATCTGATAAAAGATTGAGTCAAAAGGTTACATGAAATTCTGTAGTTTGTCAGACATGGCAGATCAGATTGCACTATAACTGAATGGATTTGTGGAAAAAAACAAGTGAAAACCAGTCAAATAAAAGTTATATATGTCTAGAGCAGAGGGAATAAAGTTGACAAAAATTGGAATGGGGTTGTGAGGTGGTATTCAGATGGTTGACAGAAGCTGGAATGGGGTGGAAAGGTGGTATTCAGATGGTTGACAGAAGCTGGAATGGGGTGGAAAGGTGGTATTCAGATGGTTGACAGAAGCTGGAATGGGGTAGAAAGGTGGTATTCAGGTGGTTGACAGAAGCTGGAATGGGGTGGAGGGGGTGGTATTCAGATGGTTGACAGAAGCGGAATGGGGTGGAAAGGTGGTATTCAGATGGTTGACAGAAACTGGGAATGGGGTAGAAAGGTGGTATTCAGATGGTTGACAGAAGCGGGAATGGGGTAGAAAGGTGGTATTCAGGTGGTTGACAGAAGCGGGAATGGGGTAGAATGGGGTTTTCCCGAGGGTTGACAGAAGCTGGAATGGGGTGGAGAGGGGGTTATTCAGTGGGTTGACAGAAGCTGGAATGGGTAGAAAGGTGGTATTCAGATGGTTGACAGAAGCTGGAATGGGGTGGAGAGGTGGTATTCAGATGGTTGACAAAAAGCTGGAATGGGTAGAAAGGTGGTATTCAGATGGTTGACAGAAGCTGGAATGGGGTGGAAAGGGGGTATTCAGAGGGTTTGACCAGAAGCTGGAATGGGATGGAAAGGGGGTATTCAGATGGTTGACAGAAGCTGGAAGGGGGTGGAAAGGTGGTATTCAGATGGTTGACAGAAGCTGGAATGGGGTAAAAAGGTGGTATTCAGATGGTTGACAGAAGCTGGAATGGGGTGGAAAGGTGGTATTCAGATGGTTGACAGAAGCTGGAATGGGGTGGAAAGGTGGTATTCAGATGGTTGACAGAAGCTGGAATGGGGTAGAAAGGTGGTATTCAGATGGTTGACAGAAGCTGGAATGGGGTGGAAAGGTGGTATTCAGATGGTTGACAGAAGCTGGAATGGGGTGGAAAGGTGGTATTCAGATGGTTGACAGAAGCTGGAATGGGGTAGAAAGGTGGTATTCAGATGGTTGACAGAAGCGGGAATGGGGTGAAAGGTGGTATTCAGATGGTTGACAGAAGCTGGAATGGGTGGAAAGGTGGTATTCAGATGGTTGCCCAGAAGCTGGAATGGGGTAGAAAAGGTGGTATTCAGATGGTTGACAGAAGCTGGAATGGGGTGGGAGGTGGTATTCAGGTGGTTGACAAAAAGCTGGAATGGGGTAGAAAGGTGGTATTCAGATGGTTGACAGAAGCTGGAATGGGGTGGAGAGGTGGTATTCAGGTGGTTGACAGAAGCTGGAATGGGGTGGAGAGGTGGTATTCAGATGGTTGACAGAAGCTGGAATGGGGTGGAGAGGTGGTATTCAGGTGGTTGACAGAAGCTGGAATGGGGTGGAGAGGTGGTATTCAGGAGGTTTGACAGAAGCTGGAATGGGGTGGAGAGGTGGTATTCAGATGGTTGACAGAAGCTGGAATGGGGTAGAAAGGTGGTATTCAGATGGTTGACAGAAGCTGGAATGGGGTGGAGAGGTGGTATTCAGATGGTTGACAGAAGCTGGAATGGGGTGGAGAGGTGGTATTCAGATGGTTGACAGAAGCTGGAATGGGGTGGAGAGGTGGTATTCAGCAGTGGTGGGCACGCGGTGGTGCGGCTGAGCTCTGCGCACCCGCACAGCCGGCCCAGTGCACTCCGCGCTCTGTTTTTTCAGCCGGCCCGGTGCGCTCCGCGCTCCAAAAAAGTACCTATATAATAAAATAACAGCTTCTAGAAGTTATTTACCTTATATAGTATGAAAAAATTGTATACTGTCAAGCCAAAAAATCACTGTCTAACAAAAAATCACAAGTTATAGTAGTCTGTGGTCACTCCTTCAGTCCTTTTTAGTCCTCCTCGTGCTCCATCTCCTGGTCCTCCTCCTCCTTGAACCCCAGCCGCTCCATGTTGCTGAATTTTTTTAGGAAAAGTCGTCTTCGATTGGAGCGCCAGAAAGGAGCGCAAAATTCAAGTTGCGTTCCGTGCTCTGCGCTCCCAGTTCAGATTTTCACGCTCTGCGCTCCTGCGCACCGAATTTTGGTAGTGCGCACCGGAACGCGGAACGCAAAATCGGAGCACACGCGCCCAACTTTGGTATTCAGGTGGTTGACAGAAGCTGGAATGGGGTGGAGAGGTGGTATTCAGCGGGTTGGCAGAAGCTGGAATGGGGTGGAGAGGTGGTATTCAGGTGGTTGACAGAAGCTGGAATGGGGTGGAGAGGTGGTATTCAGGTGGTTGACAGAAGCTGGAATGGGGTAGAAAGGTGGTATTCAGATGGTTGACAGAAGCTGGAATGGGGTGGAGAGGTGGTATTCAGGTGGTTGACAGAAGCTGGAATGGGGTAGAAAGGTGGTATTCAGATGGTTGACAGAAGCTGGAATGGGGTGGAGAGGTGGTATTCAGATGGTTGACAGAAGCTGGAATGGGGTGGAGAGGTGGTATTCAGGTGGTTGACAAAAGCTGGAATGGGGTGGAGAGGTGGTATTCAGGTGGTTGACAGAAGCTGGAATGGGGTAGAAAGGTGGTATTCAGAGGGTTGACAGAAGTGGAATGGGGTGGAGAGGTGGTATTCAGGTGGTTGACGAAGCTGGAATGGGGTAGAAAGGGGGTATTCAGAGGGTTTTGACAGAAGCTGGAATGGGGTGGGAGAGGTGGTATTCAGGTGGTTGACAGAAGCTGGAATGGGTAGAAAGGTGGTATTCAGTTTGGTTGACAGAAGCTGAATGGGGTGGAGAGGTGGTATTCAGGTGGTTGACAGAAGCTGGAATGGGGTAGAAAGGTGGTATTCAGATGGTTGACAGAAGCTGGAATGGGATGGAGAGGTGGTATTCAGATGGTTGACAGAAGCTGGAATGGGGTGGAGAGGTGGTATTCAGGTGGTTGACAGAAGCTGGAATGGGGTGGAGAGGTGGTATTCAGGTGGTTGACAGAAGCTGGAATGGGGTGGAGAGGTGGTATTCAGGTGGTTGACAGAAGCTGGAATGGGGTGGGAGGGGGTATTCAGATGGTTTGACGAAGCTGGAATGGGGTTTGGAGAGGTGGTATTCAGGTGGTTGGCAGAAGCTGGAATGAGTGGAGAGGGGGTATTCAGGTGGTTGACAGAGGCTGGAATGGGGTGGAAAGAGGTGGTATTCAGGGGTTTTGGCAGAAGCTGGAATGGGTGGAGAGGTGGTATTCAGGTGGTTGGCAGAAGCTGGAATGGGGTGGAAAGGTGGTATTCAGGTGGTTGACAGAAGCTGGAATGGGATGGAAAGGTGGTATTCAGAGGGTTTTGACAGAAGCTGGAATGGGGTGGAAAGGTTGGTTTCAGGTGGTTGACAGAAGCTGAATGGGGTGGGATAGGTGGTATTCAGAGGGTTTGACAGAAGCTGGAATGGGGTAGAAAGTGGTATCAGATGGTTGACAGAAGCTGGAATGGGGTAGAAAGTGGTATTCAGAGGGTTTTGACAGAAGCTGGAATGGGTAAAAAGGTGGTATTCAGATGGTTGACAGAAGATGGAAGGGGGTAAAAAGGTGGTATTCAGATGGTTGACAGAAGCTGGAATGGGGTAGAAAGGTGGTATTCAGATGGTTGACAGAAGCTGGAATGGGGGGAGAGGTGGTATTCAGGGTTGACAGAAGCGGAAATGGGGTAGAAAGGTGTATTCAGATGGTTGACAGAAGCTGGAATGGGATGGAAAGGGTGGTATTCAGATGGTTGAAGAAGCTGGAATGGGATGGAAAGGGGGGATTCAGATGGTTGACAGAAGCTGGAATGGGGTGGAAAGGTGGTATTCAGATGGTTGACAGAAGCTGGAATTGGATGGAAAGGTGTATTCAGAGGGTTTGACAGAAGCTGGAATGGGGTGGAAAGGTGGTATCAATGGTTGACAGAAGCTGGAATGGGGTAAAAAGGGTTGGTATTCAGATGGTTGACAGAAGCTGGAATGGGGTAAAAAGGTGGTATTCAGATGGTTGACAGAAGCTGGAATGGAGTAGAAAGGGGGTTTCAGATGGTTGACAGAAGCTGGAATGGGGTGGAAAGGTGGTATTCAGATGGTTAAACAGAAGCTGGAATGGGGTAGAAAGGTGTTTTCAGATGGTTGACAGAAGCTGGAATGGGGTGGAAAGGTGGTATTCAGATGGTTGACAGAAGCTGGAATGGGGTGGAAGGTTTGGTATTCAGGTGGTTGACAGAAGCTGGAAGGGGGTTTAAAAAAAGGGTTTGGTATTCAGATGGTTGACAGAAGCGGGGAAGGGGGTTTGGAGATGTGGTTTTCAGGGGGTTGACAGAAGCTGGAATGGGTTAGAAAGGTGGTATTCAGATGGTTGACAGAAGCTGGAATGGGGTAAAAGGTGGTATTCAGATGGTTGACAGAAGCTGGAATGGGGTAGAAAGGGGGGTATTCAGGTGGTTGACAGAAGCGGGAAATGGGGTGGAAAGTGGTATTCAGATGGTTGACAGAAGCTGGAAGGGTGGAGAGGTGGTATTCAGATGGTTGACAAAAAGCTGGAATGGGTGGAGAGGTGTTATTCAGATGGTTGACAGAAGTTTGAAATGGGGTGGAGAGGTGGTATTCAGCTTTGTGGGCACGCGGTGGTGCGGCTGAGCTCTGCGCACCCGCACAGCCGGCCCAGTGCACTCCGCGTTTCTGTTTTTCAGCCGGCCCGGTGGCGCTCCGCGCCCAAAAAAAGTACCTATATAATAAAATAACAGCTTCTAGAAGTTATTTTACCTTATATATTATAAAAAAAATTGTATACTGTAAGCCAAAAATCACTGTCTAACAAAAATCACAAGTTATAGTAGTCTGTGGTCCTTTTTTCAGTCCTTTTTAGTCCTCCTCGTGCTCCATCTCCTGGTCCTCCTCCTCCTTAAACCCAGCCGCTCCATGTTGCTGAATTTTTTTGGGAAAAGTCGTCTTCGATTGGGCGCCGAAGGAGCGCAAAATTCAAGTGCGTTCCGTGCTCTGCGCTCCCAGTTCGATTTTCACGCTCTGCGCTCCTGCGCCCCCGAATTTTGGTAGTGCGCACCGGAACGCGGAACGCAAAATCGGAGCACCACGCCCCCAACTTTGGTATTCAGGGGGTTTGACAGAAGCTGGAATGGGGTGGAGAGGTGGTATTCAGCGGGTTGGCAGAAGCTGGAATGGGGTGGAGAGGTGGTATTCAGGTGGTTGACAGAAGCTGGAATGGGGTAGAAAGGGGTATTCAGGTGGTTAAACAGAAGTTGGAATGGGGTAGAAAGGTGGTATTCAGAGGGTTGACAGAAGCTGGAATGGGGTGGAGGGGTGGTATTCAGGTGGTTGACAGAAGCTGGAATGGGGTAGAAAGGTGGTATTCAGAATGGTTGACAGAAGCTGGAATGGGGTGGAGAGTGTGGTTTTCCCAGATGGTTGACAGAAGCTGGAATGGGGTGGAGAGGTGGTATTCAGGTGGTTGACAAAAGCTGGAATGGGGTGGAGAGGTGGTATTCAGGTGGTTGACAGAACCCTGGAATGGGGTTAGAAAGGTGGTATTCAGATGGTTGACAGAAGCTGGAATGGGGTGGAGAGGTGGTATTCAGGTGGTTGACAGAAGCTGGAATGGGGTAAAAAGGGTTTGTTATTCAGATGGTTTTAAACAGAAGCTGGAAGGGGGTGGAGAGGTGGTATTCAGTGGTTGACAGAAGCTGGAAGGGGGGTAAAAGGTGGTATTCAGATGGTTGACAGAAGCTGGAATGGGGTGGAGAGGTGGTATTCAGGTGGTTGAAAAGAAGCTGGAATGGGGTAAAAAGGTGGTATTCAGATGGTTGACAGAAGCTGGAATGGGATGGAGAGGTGGTATTCAGGTGGTTGACAGAAGCTGGAATGGGGTGGAGAGGTGGTATTCAGGTGGTTGACAGAAGCTGGAATGGGGTGGAGAGGTGGTATTCAGGTGGTTGACAGAAGCTGGAAGGGGGTGGAGAGTTGGTTTCAGGTGGTTGACAGAAGCTGGAATGGGGTGGAGAGGTGGTATTCAGATGGTTGACAGAAGCTGGAATGGGGTGGAGAGGTGGTATTCAGGTGGTTGGCAGAAGCTGGAATGGGGTGGAGAGGTGGTATTCAGGTGGTTGACAGAAGCTGGAATGGGGTGGAGAGGTGGTATTCAGGTGGTTGGCAGAAGCTGGAATGGGGTGGAGAGGTGGTATTCAGGGGGTTTTGGCAAAGCTGGAATGGGGTGGGGGAGGGTGGTATTCGGGTGGTTGGCAAAGCTGGAATGGGGTGGGAGGTGGTATTCAGATGGTTGACAGAACGGAATGGGGTGGAGAGGTGGTATTCAGGTGGTTGGCAGAAGCTGGAATGGGGTAGAAAGGTGGTATTCAGATGGTTGACAGAAGCTGGAATGGGGTGGAGAGGTGGTATTCAGGTGGTTGGCAGAAGCTGGAATGGGGTGGAGAGGTGGTATTCAGGTGGTTGGCAGAAGCTGGAATGGGGTGGAGAGGTGGTATTCAGGTGGTTGACAGAAGCTGGAATGGGGTGGAGAGGTGATATTCAGGTGGTTGGCAGAAGCTGGAATGGGGTAGAAAGGTGGTATTCAGATGATTGACAGAAGCTGGAATTGGGTGGAAAGGTGGTATTCACAAAGAAGTGGTAGAAAATACAAGAGGGGGAGTGGAATGGTTGGGACAGTGTGAATTGGAATGACGTTGTTTGTAGTGTCAGGGATTTGTAGGGAGAAACACACTAATACTTATGATCACGTGTTATAAAGCAGCCACAGTAGAATGATGCATTGTAACCTGTCGTGGCATCATAAGTCAATCAAATAACCATATTATGTATAGGAAAAGTTCTTACGGCTATTAACCAGGGTAGAACAAGAAGTAACGGATTCAAGCTGGAAAAGCGTAGATTTAAAATAAGAAATAGGGAAAAACTGGTTCACAAATAGGGTGGTAAATGATTGGAATGGACTCAGTAGACAGGTAGTTAGTGCAGAGTCATCAAAGAGCTTTAAAGGGAGGCTAGATAAATTCATGGATGGGGATGAAAGGTGGATGTAGGTAGTGTTAGGTAACAGGAACTACCACGTGTAGGTCTCACGGCCTCTTGTAGCTTCCTTATTTTCTTATGTTCTTATTAAAACAAGTCTACGGACTCGCAGTGATACTTTCATTGGATTGTGGTGGTGAACTATACTGAGTCAGACCTGAGACCAAGCACAACCAACAATTTGCGAGGAATAAATTTATTGTATTCATGCCCTTATTGAAGAGAAGTGACAATCAACAACAAAAACAATAGCTACCCATCTCCTTTGGTAATTGGCATCATCAGCAAATAAACTTACATAGCTATCTATTCCTTCCACCCTATCATTTACATAGACCATGCACATCACCGGCGCCAGCACGGACTCTTGAGGAACTCCACTTATTAATCTGCACCACAACGATTGTTGATCCTTTATGACTATTCTCATCTCCCTATCATTCAAGTAATCTTATATTAATTTTAGTCAAGTACCTTTCACACCTCCTATGTTTTCAAGTTTCCATAACAATCTCCTGTGTGGTACCTTGTCAAAACTTTTTTTCAAGTCCAAGAAGACACAATCAACCCATTCGTCTCTTTCTTGTGTTTCATCAATCACTCTTTTGAGTGATGAAACCACTCCTTGTTAATCACTTTCCTCACTACTTTTGGCACATATCTCTCAACTCCTTGTATATTCATAGAAACTTCTCCCACTTGTCACAGGAACCTAAAGCCTTATCAAAGTAACTCGTCTGTTTCCATGAAGAAATATCTTAACTTGTCAAAATCAGTTTTCCCAAAGTTATATCTTTCCATTTTATGTGATTTCGATGTCTTCATTTATTTCAAACTCTGTGATAATGTGGTGAGTTTCCTAGTGGCCACTGGTACACTAGACCGTCAACTATATCCGGTTGTTTGCTGAATCACAAATCTAGCCTTGATGGTTCTTCATTTCCTCTAATTCTTTTATTTTCCTTAATTCATTGTGTCATGATGTTTCCAATAGTCATGTTCAACATTTTGTTTCCCCATGACTCCTCCCCACCTTCTGTATGGCAATCCTCCCAGCATACTTCCTTGCAGTTTAAGTCACCCATCACCATTATGTTGCTACTTTTGTTAATAAATCTTTCTAGTGTATGTGTGTGTCACTAACATCCTTCACAAACTTGAGACTACTCTCCCTCTAAAATAATAAAGGATTCATTCATTGAAAACAAAACTCTAGCACTACAAATGACAGCCTTAATCCATTACAGAAGCTTAATGATACTCACTGAAATGAAGGCAGGAACCTAGCTAGCATCCAAAACAGAGCGCAGAGATGAAGATCCGTTGGGTGTCAGACACTAGAACATGACCTTAGTTCTGACAGACACAGCCCTGCATTCTGTCTGTCGTGTCCACCAGGTTCCTACGGGGAGGGACGAGGCACCATCACCAGCGTTACCGTGGCCCGTGTGAAGGGCGGCACCACAGTCACTGCTCCGCACCACAACACTGAACACTTGGGTCACTTCTACATCACTAGCAGCCATGACCTGTGGTAAAAATAGAGAAGGATTGTGGATATCGTAACCTTGGTTCAGAGACAATTATTTAGAAGCCTGAGTTCTCATAATCTACCAAATAACCAGAATTCCTTTAGTCATATTTAAATTGATTATAATCATGAAAATTCAGAAAGGATTCTCTTCATTGTCAAAACTAATTGTTCATGCTTAGGTAGGAACTCCAATCAAACTAAAGAATCACTAAGAATTTTCAAGATATAAATTATCAGTTTAAAAACCATATGATAATGAATCAGACAGGGTGCAAAGTTTCTCTGGTTGAGACTATCTTCTAATAAAAGTCTATCTACATATAGTACAGCAGAAGAAGGCAGGTAAGCCAAGGGGTGGTCCCTTCAACCAGTAGGCGATCAGCCTGGGGGGTTGGTCGGTATCAAATTAGGGCGAGAATGCTAATAGTGTTTTTTGGGAAGGTATAAATGCCTAGAGTTAGAAAACATGTGATAGCATTGTGGCAGTGGCAGCTTTATGGGAGTTATCCCCCTTTTCCAAACTGTATATTATATAATTATATAAATATACATACATATAATTAAAAAAAAAAATCTTTTTCAGGTGTCGTATTTCATCGGCGAGAGACGGACCGGACGATCGACTGGCGACGTTGGAGACCCTGAGGAGACCACCACTGCCGGAACCAGCCGGCCCGCAGGTCGTGCGTTCAGAGAAAGTCGGGTTTTTGGAGTGGAGAGTAGAGTAGCAGCCGACTACCTCTCGAAGCTATGTTGAAGGCTGGTGATGTAGAGAAGAATCCGGGACCAGAATCCGGTGTCGTGGTAGCTGTGGAACTTCAACGTAGGAGGCCTGGAATGTCCGTTAACATGGAAACGCCACAGGCACCCGCCAAGAAACTGTGCATCATACACCAGGCAGTATCCGACGGAGATGAACATTTTGTCAGTCCTCAAAGCCATGCCTCCTGGTTAACCTTACTTGAAGCCGCCAAGTCAGGAACCATGTCCCCATTCTAGACGTTTCAAAAACGCTTCAGGACAAAAGAAGTTCCAATTATATTCTATCATCGAAAATGTAGAAGCATGTTCACCATGAAAAGAGATTGGAAACTCTGAAAAGTAAAGCAGTGAATGTAGTAGTGATCTATCTGGTAGTAGTGACTGTCCTCCAAAAAAGTCTTCCAGAACATCAACACATGATCAAGAGTTTATGCTCCGTCTGCGTATTCTGTAGCAAGGTCAAGTTCAAAAAGCACTCCAATACACGTGAAACACTTACGCTAGCTTCACAACTGAGAGTAGATCAAACACTAAGAGAGAGTGCCGTCAGAAATGCAGACGGCAGGATGATAGCACTAACCAGTAGAGACATTGTTGCCGCAGAGGCACACTACCACGCTTCATGCTATAGGAATTACACTAGGAACAAAGAGGACAGCAATGAGAATGAAGAGAAGAAAAGTAACAGATGAATTTATACTGTATCACAAGGTTGAAGGAGAAGCTTACCAGAGAACTTTTCGAATACATCAGAGAAGATATTATCCCCAACAAGAGGATTATACCAGTCACCTCCTTGACCACAAAATTGGAATCATTAATGTTGTCTGGTGGAGTTAATCTTCTGAAGGATTCAACAAGAAGAATATGCACAGAAGACTGAAATCCGAGCTTGGAGGTGCAGTAGAAATATTTTCCGACGACAAGGGAAAGTTGTTGATGGTTCCATGCTGTGTCTCATTAAAGGATGTTGTCTTGGAAAATCAAAATCTACATAGGGAGCTCAAGCTTTGGAAGGCAAAGTCTACAGATATCAACAAGATCATAGATCAGACTTCGTCACATATCCGAACGGCCATCAAGAAGACATGATTTTCACCCCGTGGCCATATCATCCGTCTGATGTAGCTACTCATATCGCCATACCAAATGAGTTACAGCGATTTCTGGTCGGGTCTCCTCACTGGAGATACAACTAGTACTACGAATAAATCCCAAAGGACTGCTATTCTTGTCGAGTCATTTAGCCAGGACATGATATACGCTGTTTACACGTGGGCAGTATAACCACCAAAACATTTCCTGCTTCCTGACGACGATGTTGATGATTAATTTCATAAAAGGTGTGTTCAATGTTTTAGGTAATTAGCGTAGTTATGTACATATATACATATATACATATGTACATACATATGTATATAAATATTATCCGATTGAATTGGTATATGTATTTAAAAGCGGATTCTAAATACATTTTATACTTGATCATCTTCCCGATTTACCACGTTTGAAAATTGCCCTAGGCCAGGGAAAAGGTGGTTCTTCCCCTAGAGGAAAAGCCGATTTGGGGGACAAATATCGAAGCTAGGGAACAAATAAGCATACCGTTGGATCACCAGGAAAAGCTCTACATGATAGGCCCCATAAACGAAATTTAAAAATTTCATAATTATTGGGTGTATTTTGGCGGCCATTTTGGAAAAAGGGAGATAACTCATATAAAGCTGCCACCCCCACAATGCTATCACATGTTTTCTAACTCTAGGCATTTATACCTTCTCAAAAAACACTCTTAGCATTCTCGCCCTAATTTGATACCGGTGAGCAAAATTTCGGACCGGGGCTGACCGACTACAGCTGATGGGCAGAACATTGATGACGTTGACTTCATAGCAAATGTTTTTGCTTCAGCATTTTCATCTGTATTTACTCAAACTCGTTACTACAAACTAGAACATTTTATGGATAATATTCCATAAATATCGTTCCAAATAATGTTATCTGATTATTTATCCATCTATATTCTGCATACATTCGGCAAGCACTTTGGAAGAGTTTGAAAGTGTTCTCCATTAGGGTGGTCTTACCGGCACTTAAGGAGTGTACAAGATTGGTGCACAGGAGACAGTGTTGACGCCACGCATGCAAGACGCTCATGTTTTCTGAATTTTTGTTTTTTGAAATTTTTGGTTTAGTTTATCCCGCTATATTAAAAACCAAATAGTTTTTTTCTGATATATTTTTATGTGTTTTGAATTAATCTTTAACCAGTTAGCAGCAAAATCGCATGTTTTTTTTTTTTTTTTTTTTTTAAGATGGATGTCCCATCAACAAGCAATTTCCTGTGGAATTTTTTTCGCACATTTATTCAAAACACATCAAAACTTATCAAAAAAAAATTTGTTTCATCCTCGTAAATAACAGTTATGAGTCCCCAGCGTTGGGCTTTGGTGTGGGGGCCACCCAGGGCCCGCTACCTGCCCCACACTGACTAAAATAACTTAACCTTTTGTAACCTCCTATCCTGATTAAACCTAACTTAACCTTTGGTAACCTTCTTACCTGATCAAACATAACCTAACCTTTTATAGTCTAAACTAAATAGTATTCGCTTTCAAAAATCCAATTCTTAGTATGCCGAGCCAGCTCAAACATGAAAATACTCAGAATGACGAGATTTACACAATGAAATAGGTAAGGATTTATTATCTGGAGGAAGCACTCATACGAAGTAATACTGTCCAGGTTAGGTCAGTGAACTAGCGGGGGCCCCAGTTAGGTCAGGTTACGTAACCAATGTCTATGTATTGTATTAAACTGCAGTTTTACCTCCTTGAGATCCGCAATATTATTTATCCTATTCAAGAATGGTAGAGAATAGTAAGACTAAGTTTGGTCATTGAACTCATTCGGTTACAATGGACGAGACCTGCACGGTCGCTACCGCCGTCACCACTTACATTTTCTTCTTCTTTTTTTGCTCAGTATACTGTGCAGTATTAATCCATTTCCATGTAGCCTAACCTTCAAAACGCATATACAGGGAGGTCCCGTTATACGAGCATTCGGTATACGATAATCCGATGATACGAGAGGTGTAAATTAGGGTCTATTTTCAATATACGAGATCGAAAATCCAATGATACGACATTCAAACTGGGGTGAGTAAAATTATCAAGTTCAAAATGTGCGCCCTACCACTCCTGGGCTGGACAAAGGGGGATTTGGTTGACCCCAGTGAGGTCACCCCTAGCAAGCCGTGACCTGAAGGGTAATTAAGCATATGGCGCGGCCTGACATTTAGGGGTAATTAGCAGGTGTGCGGCCCCAACCTTGGGACAGCAGTCAGGTCACCCCTAGCAAGGCGTGACCTGAAGGGTAATTAAGCATATGGCGCGGCATGACCTTTAGGTGTAATTAGCAGGTGTGCGGCCCCAACCTTGGGACCACTACACTACCTTCTCTTGTATCACGCGGCGTCCCCTACATTACAACGTCTTTTTTGCTTGTTATGCATGTTTTATGTTTAATTAATGTGCAGTGCAGTTATGTTATTTTGTGTGCTATTTTCTCTTTCAGAATGCTTTTTCTACAGAATAGGTAGTACAGTGTGGGTAATATAGACGCTGTGTGTTTGTTGTGTTTGCTATAGTTTATTTTAGCTTGAAAAACATGTCTTTTTTTTTCTTTTCTTTTTCAAATTGATGGGGTCCTGGAACCAAACCTATATTTACCATTAGTTATGTGTTTCGTTATACGAGATTTCGCTATACGAGTATGCCAGGTGGAACCTAACTGCTCGTATCCTCGGGACCTCCCTGTACATATATGCAAAATAAATGATATAGTTGTCTAATAGCACATACAGACACACCCTCCCATTCCTAAGTACTCCACCCGTTACGAGGTTAGGTTAGGTTCGGTTAAGTTAATGATCTCGCCGGGGGGTCGAGGGGGTCGGAGACCCCCCGTTAGGAAGTTAGGTTTGGGAGAATGCGGGGCAGGGCGGGACACACTTGTTTTTGTACAATTTCGTCACTTCCCTGCTTTCTGCCACAAACTGATTAATCAGTATAACATGACTGGGTCTGAGTTCAAGTATTTTTCACCTTTCTTCTGTTTCTGTAGATCAGAGCGAGTGTGAAAGTAACAATGAAATGTTGTGCACATTATTCTTAGGTTAGGTTAGTTTGAGGGTTAGGAATTAAGTTAGGTTAGTTCATCAGGTTTAATTAGGTTATTATTTGATGCTTTCTTAAATGGAGATAAGTGTTCTTTTCTGCGAAAACTTCTAAAAAGTGGATAAAAAAAAATTTGTCATCACTCTTTAAAATTGCATAAAACACTTTAAACTCTTTATTACAAGTTCGATTTTTTTCGTTTAAAATATGTGATGCTTTTCCTAATGGATAGGTTTTTCTTGTGCAAAACTCAAAAAAGTGTGTTTTTTGCAATTCGAAAAAGTGATGGTAAATTTCTAGAAATACACTTTTTAGACTATTTTACGAGAAAAAATGTTTATGATTTGTAAAAGCAACAAATAATAACCTGATCAAATCATTAAACTAACCAAACCTAACCTAACCCTCAAACTAACCTAACCTAACCTAGCCTATGAAAAAATAAATGTTTGTACAATATTTCATTGTTACTTTCACGCTCGTTCTGACCTGTAGAAAGTTAGAAACAGTAGAAAGGTGAAAAATAATTTAATCCAGACACAGTCATGTTCTAAATATTAGCCAAATGTTTGCACAGGCAAAAACTGTCTCCATTTGGTAAAGCATCACATATTAAACGAAAAAATAATAAACTTGTCTGAAAATCTAGCTGGTCACATTGTATATTTTTATCTACAAACCATTTTTTTCATGGCCAAGTTTTTTTTTTTTTATGATGGAGATACATTGTTATCAATGGAAACGGCGACCCTAGGATTTGGTGATTAAAATATATATATATAAAAAAACTTTTTGGACGGGTTTTCAGAAGAAAAAAACTTCATCAGAGAAAGCCCTAATTTTTGGCAAGGAAAATTTAGTCAGTGTCCCAGAAAATGACTGCGCAGTCCTCGTCCATTTTTATCCCTCATTCAATGGTTTACATTATAGAACAATATGCTGCACACCCAGCCTATTGTATTGATACTAGGAGTACTGAAATGCACTCAAAAGGATACATAAAGTCCAGCCTTATGGTCATCCCTGTTTCCTATCTGCCACTTTTCCACCAATATTCCTTTTTGATTAAGATTAGTTTTAGTGACCCGCCATATCTCGTGTTATACCTTATGAAGGACAGCTTTTTGTAAGTTTTAGTAATATATACGTCTTCGACTAACCTTCAAAGCTCTTGGATATCTGTCACTTCGTTCAAATTCACGGACAAAAATTATCTGATAAAAAATATAAAAAGTTTGCCATGGCCACTAGTCAGCGCACCTCTCGCCTCTCAAGTCAAGAGTCAGCTGTCGCGGCGCCTTGCGAGTTTGGCCGTGCGGCGTGAGGCCCGTCCTGCCTCGCGGACAGCAGCACTACACGTGGCGATAAATTGTGATAAACAAAATTGGACTATTATAATTCATTTGTCTAGTTTCACATGATTGTTCTCAGCCGAGTATATTCAAACGATACAAATCTCCTTCACACATTCTTCTCGCTCTCAGTTTGAGTAATGGCGTGAGACGTTTTCGAGAATCTCGGTGAGAGGGCTGTGAAGTAAGATTTGTTCCTTTCATCAGAGACACTTTTTAGGCTGATACTAGTGCTTTGGAAGTTTCAGGCACACGGTGTGTTTCAAAAAGCCACTATTAGCTCTACTTGTGACAAAGAATGTCAAGCAAGGCATCTGTCGCCACGTTTTCTTGCAAAAACACTTCGTGATGCTCATAGGCGCCACCACTTCCTCAAATACGCCAATCAGCTATACAGACACCCAATCATTCATCACAGTAAGGTAAGGTCATAGGGAAAATAAGTTACAACACTGGGAAGTCTGAGGTTATTCAGGTCGGTTAGGTTAGCTGAAAGAGTGGGACTGGGGGTGTCGGGGGAATTTTCCACCCCAGTTTAGGTTAGGTTAGCTTAGGTTTAGTTCTGTTTTATTCGTGCCCTGTATTTTTCTGGTTGATTTTGATGTGTATTGGAATGATGTGAAGTTTGGTTTTCTTGAAAATCACTAGTTTTTCACAGGTGGGGTCAAAGGGGTGAACAAAAAAGTGATTGCCATGAAAAACTAAATTCAGATTCTTTAAAAACATCAAAATCTATCAGAAAAATAGTTTTGTCTGTAAAAGGAGGAGGTCACTAAAACGAATGTTAACCCATTTTTCTCATGGATATTCTAACCACCAGTCCCCTAGGTTTGTTAGGGTAGAGGGGAGGGGGCATTTCTCCCCCACTTTATAGTTACATTTAAAAAAAATAGAAGTATCTGAAGGGATCTGTGAAGGTCTGCTGGAGAACACTAAAATATAATAATAATGGCGGGAAAGGACTCAGCATTTTACCAGTTTTACTTACTGTACTACACCACCTTACCGCAACGTTCATGCAATTATCATGTGTACTATCTAACTACGTGGCAGACTAGACAGAGTTCCCAGACAAACTACTATAGGCCTATGAAAAATTGACAAATTCGAGAAATAAATAAAAATATAATATAATAAAATTAAGCTAAACAGCATACTAAATCAGAGAAAAACCGAGGGCATTCATCTTATTGATATTGCCTGACCTGAACATTGTAAATAAGAATTTTCAAAAATATCCTGCCCGTGGCCCTGACACACTTATACCGTTCTGTAACCAAACTTGAAGCAGTCGATAAATTGATGAAAACTGGTGACCTCTCTCTCTCTCGCTCTCGCTCTCGCGCTCTCTCTCTCTCTCTCTCTCTCTCTCTCTCTCTCTCTCCCCAATAGTATTTTTTTCCATAAGGGAAATGGAAAAGTTCATCGGTTATGGGTTTCCATTTTTTGAGTTGTTCATTTCATACAATTAGGTAAAACTATACGGTACTTATCAACATATTAATCACACTAGTCTATATATTAATTCAGAAGGTTACAGGCAGCTTCCTATGCACGTATTTCTAGAAATTCTGCTGCATCAAGAAGCTACCGGTAGAATGACATAGCCAGGAAGACATCAAATAATCTAGTAATCAAGTAACCATGCCATCTATATATTAATTAAGTAATAATGTCCGCTACAGGTAGTAATGAAGTAATTAATCCTGCCATGGGTGTCCGGAGAGAGGGGCAAGGGTTTGGTGGGTGGTTGTTCCCCCTTGGAAAATATATCCGTTGGTGCATTAACCCCTTGAGGCCCATAACGTAATTTCCATAGTAATTTGGTACCATAAGACGATTTTAATTAATATAAGCAATGTTTTATAGATATGACCTGTTTAGTATCCTTGACCACTAACTAATTTGGTTTATTTAGTTATTTTTCGTAATGGGGAGTTTTCTAGTAAGCTCACGCTCAAGCCTGTTTCTCGCGCTCTCATATCCTCTGCCCTTTGAGCGTGAATGATCTATCATTTACCGTAAATTTTCTGTACTTTTTCGGGACATATCAGAATTACCCTTCAATACAACAACTGAAACAGTTCTTAATAAAAAATGTAGTTTATCATTTTGTTTTTCAGCACTTGAAGAAAATATTGGCAAAACATAGAATACTTGAAAACTCAATTTCTTAAAATCGTCATTTCATGGAAACACTGCACGTTCAAGCTGAATGAAGCTTCAGGATGTAGTATGTACTTGTATGTAAGCTTTCACTGAGTACCTGTTTTGGGTGTATATGTCTCTCTTACGACGAACATTTAACCAAGAAGTAATTTAAGTAATTCGCACCTCAACGAACAGTCCTCTATCGAAGACAATACATGGATGGGTCTTGTTTACTTGTCTTGAAAAAGAGCGGGCTGCAGGAACGCATGCATCCGCCGTTATCTGCCTCACCTGTGCCTTCCTGAGGAGACAGGTCAACTACCACGCCTGCAATAGCATCATAGGACATCACCAGGGCTCATAGTGTTCCCCAAGGGATCCTCGCAGTCCTAAAACAAGAACAAAACAAGGCTCTTCCCCCCAGCCGTGGATAAGAAGAAGTGACTGATATCAGATCCCGACATCGGGATGGTTTCTTCGGAGATGCTGAACGCCACACTATTTCTTGGTTAAATGTTCGTCGCAAAAGAGACAGACACATCCAAAACAGGTACTCGGCGAAAGCTTACATACAAGTACATACTTCCTGAAGCTTCATTCAGCTTGAACGTGCAGTGTTTCCATGAAATGACGATTTTAAGAAATTGAGTTTTCAAGTATTCTATGTTTTGCCAATATTTTCTTCAAGTGCTGAAAAACAAAATGATAAACTACATTTTTTATTAAGAACTGTTTCAGTTGTTGTATTGAAGGGTAATTCTGATATGTCCCGAAAAAATAAAGGAGTTTACGGTAAATGATAGATCATTCACGCTCAAATTAAGGGCAGCGGATGTGAGATGCGCGAGAGACATCTGGCGGCTTAGCTTAGAAAACTCCCCATTTTATGGCTAACAACTGGCGATTTTATATAGCAAAGGAAAGATCTGGGTGGGCATTTTCGAAGGGGCTCTAAACTACACCCTCTTAGCGTCCTAAGACCGACTTAGTTATACCGGGCCAAGAAGATTACTAAGAAAGCATTTTCGGGTGTCATCTTAGCCTCGTGTAAGGGGACAGAAGGCCAACCCTTCTTAGTGCCACCTAACCAATCAGCGCGCGCGACACAAGTCTGTATTTGGCGGGAAATACGTATACACGCCGAGTGTCCTCTCTCTCTCTCTCTTTTCTCTCTCTCGTCTCTCATCTCTCTCTCTCTCTCTCTCTCTCTCTCTCATCCCCTCTCTCTCTCTCTTTTCTCTCTCTCTCTCTCTCTCTTCTCTCCTCTTTTCTCTCTCTCTCTCTCTCTCTCTCTCCTCTTCTCTCCCCTCTCTCTCTCTCTCTCTCTCTCTCTCTCTCTCTCTCTCTCTCTCTCTCCTCTCTCTCTCTCTCTCCTTCTCTCTCTCTCTCTCTCCTCTCTCTCTCTCTCTCTCTCTTCCTCATCTCTATCTCTCTCTCTCTCCTCTCTCTCTCTCTCTCTCTCTCTCTCTCTTCTCTCTCTCTCTCTCTCTCTCTCTCTCTCTCTCTCTCTCTCTCTCTCTCTCTCTTCCCTTCTCTCTCTCTCTCTCTCTCTCTCTCTCTCTCTCTCTCTCTCTCTCTCTCTCTCTCTCTCTCTCTCTCTCTCTCTTCTCTCTCTCTCTCTCTCTCCTCTCTCTCTCTCTCTCTCTCTCTCTCCTCTCTCTCTCTCTCTCTCTCTCTCTCCTTTTTTTTCTTCTATTATTTCTTCTCCCTCCTCTTCCTTCCCCCTTTTCATCCTCCACACACATATCATAGCCAGTATGTGATATTATCGTGAATAACGACACTTTTTTTTCTGGTGTGTTTTGATATGTTTAGAATTAATCTGCTAACCGTTTCTGTCGCAAATCATATCTATTCCGCCCAACCCACTCCTATATATATAGTATATATATAGCCCACACCTATATATATATATACATAGTGTATTATACAGCCTAATATACTATATACAGTCTAAAATATATAATATATAACCAATAATATAACCATTGTTGTTATGGTGACGGAGAAAATTGCGGGCTAAGACGACCCCAACCCTGCCTTAGTTTACACTCGCTGCACTGTCTTAGGCGGAGCGAACTTTGCTTCCGAAAATGTCCACCTAGCGCTAAGATGGTCTTAGTCCCCTAAGATGGTCTTAG
The DNA here is from genome assembly GCA_016584305.1 of Chionoecetes opilio. Classification (NCBI taxonomy): domain Eukaryota; kingdom Metazoa; phylum Arthropoda; class Malacostraca; order Decapoda; family Majidae; genus Chionoecetes; species Chionoecetes opilio. The sequence goes on from JACEEZ010026042.1 coordinate 298,134, forward strand.
TAGTGTTCCAAAATGCCGCCCCTGGGCGTGAAGGGTTAATTACATTGTGAGCATTAACTTGAAATAATAGTATGCGACATTAAAAGATATCTTTATATTGTATTCTCTCTTGCAAATTTTTCTTTTTCTTCTGCTCTTATTTTACTCGCCGTTGTGGTTTAGTCTTTTGAGGGGATGTAGAAGGGGGCAGTTTGGTCAAGGGGGAAGATACTGGGAACCCCATCGACCCAACTGCCAACGGGCCGACCAATGTAATCCATGGGGGAGGTGAGAGCGCTACACTTCTTCTTCTTTCAGGTGGGGAGCTAAACCGCGGTTTTCACCCGGTTCAAAGCCTAATTTCCGGCTGGCTCCCTCAGGGCTTGTATGAGGCCCTAACTCTCTGCTCTTTTTTCCCAAGCCTTTTCTAAAAATACTTTAACCCCTTCGATGATTCTTCTATTTGTATCCTGTACCCTACTCAAACCTAAAAGAAATTCCATTATCCCATCTATGTTCCCCTCTGCCACTCTATCCCACTGATCCCCGCCTACCTCCCGTGCTACTATTGCTATAAGCTGCTCTCTTTCCTCATCATACTGCGACCCAACTGCCAACAGGCCGCATATTCCCGTTTTCTGGAAGAGTATGTGGCGTTTACTCTTGAACACATCAGGTTAGGTTACGTTAGGTTGCGGATAGGGTAGAATAGGTTTTCCTGACAAAATTGTCATAACTTTGCGTGGAAATCACAATGAGGGTATTTTCGAGACAATCCTATGGTTAGTTTCGGAGCTACAGCCAAGCGTCTTCACTCGGAAACCACATACTCGCATGGAGAACGGGAATATGCCAACGGGCCGGGTGAGGTGAGAGCGCTACACTGCTCTTGGCCCACAGTAATCTTCTGAAATCCCGTCATTACGTCCTATTACGAAGCTATTAAATTTACACTCACTCGAGAGGCGCAGAGTAAGGGGCGATCTGATAGAAGTTTTTAAGTGGATAAAGGGATATAATAAAGGAGAGGTATAGGAAAAGTTGTTACGGCTAGAAACCAGGGTAGAACAAGAAGTAATGGATTCAAGCTGGAAAAGCGTCGATTTAAAAAAGAAATAGGGAAAAACTGGTTCACAAATAGGGAGGTAAATTATTGGAATGGCTCAGTAGACAGGTAGTTAGTGCGGAGTAATATAGGGAGCTTTAAAGCCGGCCACACACACACCGGCGCGGCCTGTCCGGCCGACAAAAAGTGGCGGGGCATCGTTCGCCGGACGAGACTCACACACACACCGGCCGCCTCATGAAAATATACAGTACACGTCGGACCACCGTGGTGACAACATGAATCCGCTGTCCGAAAATGACTTGTTGGTGATGGCTGCATGTGCAGCCATATATAATACTTATATATAATACGTCATACTATATATAATACGTCATATATAATACCTATATTATCATAAATACAATTATAATACCTATATTATCATAAATACAATTATAACTGGTACAATTAGTCATTATCTGGCCGAGCGAGGGGCGGGCCGCGCCGGAAGGCACCCACACACACGCAGGCGGCAGACCGCGCCGGACGGAATTTTCAAGCGCCGACTGATTTTCATCCGGCCGCTGCGACAGGCCCCGCCGGATGAAAAACACCCCCACACACACACCGGTCGCCTCTAGCCATGCCCCTTTTCGTCGGCCGGACAGGCCGCGCCGGTGTGTGGCCGGCTTAAAAGGAGGCTAGATAAATTCATAGATGGGGATGAAAGGTGGATGTAAGTAGTGTTAAGTAACAGGAACTACCTCGTGTAGGTCTCGCGGCCTCTTGTAGCTTCCTTATTTTCTTATGTTCTTATGTCCTCCACAGACGACCTGACAATGTCCTCAGGTTGGAGCGATCTAACGGTGATCACTCGAGGTGTCTTGATACTTCCTCCTAATTTCTCTCCCTAAACTTCTGCAATATTCGTGGCATTAGATCTAACTTTCAATCTGTGAAACATCACTTCTACTCTTGACCTCATCTTATCCTCACGGAAGCTCAAGTGTCTCAGTACCACAGTGCTGACGTTATGAGGGACAGACGGCAGGGCGTGGACTGCCGGTGTTATGCGAGATCCCTGTTCAGTTGGCCTTCTGCGCATGCGCTGCGCAGCGTCAACACAGCAGCAGTGACCGTTAAGTTAGGTACCGGTAGAGGTCAGGTTAGGTTAGGTTAATAAGCTTTTACCTGTTTTTGTATACTTAACCTGACCTGACCTGACCTTTACTTAACCTAACGGTCAGCACTCAGCATGGACCGTTAGGTTAGGTAAAGGGCAGGCAAATAAGCTTTTACCTGTATTTCTCTATACCTGACCTAACTTAACCTGACCTTTTACCTGTTTTTCTGTATAACTAACCTAACCTGACCTTTCCCTATCCTTACGGTCACTGCTGCTGTGTTGAAGCGCCGCCGTGCATAATTATAATCAGAAGGCCAACTGAACAGGGATCTCGCAACTCAGGGATTTCGCATAAAGGCTGATTCACACTGGCGTTTTTTCGGCATTTTTATCTGACGAGAAGTCGGTCTCTTGCGGGCTAGTGCGGAGATTATAGGCGTATTTTGTCCATGCCCTTGGAAGTAAAATTTTACTTATTTAAGCTCCGCCCACTTATATTTTACTCTTTTGCGTGCATAGAAAACTGAGCAGATACACTTATTTTACTCTTTTCCTGTAAAATTATACAGTCGTGGGTGTGGGTGGTGGTTTCAAGAGCCTGGCCAATCAGATCGCGCGCATGAGAAAATCTTATCAAAACTCCTCCCGTAAATGTTTCTTTTTTCCTTTAATTCTCATCCAATTCACATTCTTACATGCGCACGACATCAAAGGATACTGTATTTAATTAATAGTAGGTAAGGAGTAGTAAGGAGTAGAGTAGGTGACTCTTAACAGGTAAAAAGGGTCACAAATATTAAAATTCTCCAGCGACGTCTGGGAACAAATTTCCCAATCCCTCGAATTTTTTTCAATGTGTCCGAATCTTCGTTGATGCTTGCTGGCTTAGCACCAAAACTGGTGTATTATTGCTATAGTATAGTCAAATACTTAAATATATTCATGAGTGATTTTACATTTGCAATAGAAATGTATAAATTTGGTATATATTTTTAAAAGCACACAAAAAGAAAGCCTTTTAGAGAACCTATCGCAGGGCACGAATTTCGAACATTTCATCAGTCTGATTTAGCTCCAACACGAGTAGGAACAAGGATCCTTGAGTAGGAAGGTCTCGATCTGTGTGTAACCCACGGGCCACCACACACCCATCACCACCCAGGCACCCACCGCCCACCACCCCACCCATCACACACCCATCCACCACACGCCATCACCCATCCGCCCCCCACACACCCACCCACCACACGCCCATCACCCCTCCGCCCACCACACACCACCCCCACACGCCCATCACCCATCCGCCCACCAACACCCACCCACCACACGCCCATCACACATCCGCCACCACACCCCCACCCACCCCACGCCCCATCACCCATCCCCCCACCCACACCCACCCCCCACACGCCCATCATACATCCGCCCACCACACACCCACCCAACCCCACGTCCATCAACCCCCCGCCCACCCCACACCCGCCATGGATGTTAAACGGGGGAGATGCATGGAGAATGAATCACAACCAGCATTCATCTAGGTTTAGGCAAAGAATAATTGGTGAAACGTAGATGTAGGTACACGTAGCCTACATACGTACAGGTCCCCTGAAAGCATTAAACATCCTCGACGCAATCGTGAAAAGGCTGTGTACAAATAGATATTCAAATAACAGTTCATAGCGCCCTAAACATTTCAGTTTAATATCAAGTCCATCTATAGAGTTAGAAAACAATGCTAGGCCATTCTAAGAGCTCAAAACAATTAGATATCGATGTGTAATACAGACAATCACGCTGCTACTCTTTGCTGTGCCTTCAATAATGTCAACCTTAACGATATTCCTTGAGCCTCTGCAAGAGGTAATGAAGTGTACGACACTTTTACTCTCGGCAACATCAAGAAAGAGCTTTGGCAGCGCTACAATCGTATTTTGTGATGGTAAGCAGGGGCGGAGCTTAAATAAGTATAATTTTACTCCGGAAGGACACTACAAAATACGCCTCATGTTCACACACGCAATTCGTTTCGGGAGACAAATCTTCTTCTTCTTCTTCTTCTTGTGACCTTTTCTGCTTTTAGTATCGCTTTGTAGATCGTCTATCAAGCTCGTTCTCGAGCTTGTTGTTGTTCCCAGGGGCAGTGAGGGTCTCAGGCAGCAGGGTCAGGGGTCACGTCGCGCTAGGGACTATAGGGGGCTAGTGGCTGGCTTGTGTGTATTTGGCGCGCGATAGATAAGTTTTCGCGCACTTTACCTATTATGAAGTAGTATTGATTGTTTCATTTTTTCATTGATATCATCTACTAAATCAAACCCCACGTCTAACCTAACATAATCTGATTTAAACTAACAACCGTTTATGGCTACCGTAGATAACAGTGAAGTCGCCACCTACAGTGAAGTCGCCAGGCGCCAAATATTACGAATTATAGCATTACTACTGATTTTTATGTGCCACTGAAGATGTTACACAGTAGTTTATATCATGGCTGTATAATCTACCCTGTTTCAGCGTTGTTTTATGCTTTGTAGCTGCAAGTATAACTGTTGCGCATTTTGCTTCTCACGTTTTTCTTCGCGCGATGACAGACAGTAAACAATAGCTTTTCGGGCGACAGGACGCAGACTTGCCAGATATCTTTCAAACTTGAATAGAATTTATTTTCACGTTGGCAGAGGAATTTTTATATATCCAAGCATCTTCCGCAGCTAATATATATACAGACTTGTTTTACTTTACCTCTAATTTCCCTAAATTCCCCAGAGTGGCGACTCAACTGTTAGGTTAAAATACTAGCTGGCGACTTTACTGTAGTAGGTATAGTGAGGTCGCCACTCGGTTTTATTTTTGTCCTTTGTTCATTTATAGCCCTAATATGACACAGAATAAGACACAAAATGACACAGACTTTCCAGATAGACCCTTCTAACTTTCCAGAAATCATGGATGTACAAATGTAACTATTAACGCCACCACACGTCTGTAAATAACAAAGAAACGTAGAACTGGCGACTTCACTGTTATCTACGGTAGCTAAAATGGAAAATTTTCGGTATTATATGTATCGCCATTGGCATGGGAAATTTGGATTCAAATTAAGGATGAAAAGATCTGCACGATGATGTAAGTTAAATTTGTTAGTTTTTAGTGCCCAATACCGAAATTATACCAATAATTGGGGTAATTTGGGAGAGGGTGGTGCTGCTTTGCGTTTATTTGAATTTGGCGCGCGAAATTCTCGTCAAGTCGGTAGATAAAGACCGAGCGATCGGTGTGTGATTTTTTTTGAAAACTTATTGCGATCATGACACCAGCCCCAGACCCAGACCCCTTCTCTTCAGATAAAAGTGACGAAAAAACGGCAGTGTGAATCAGCCTTAACACCGGCTGCCACCCAACCTTCAGTCGTGTTGCCAAATACCAAGCTGATTTCGGTGACGCTGCTGTGTCACTTGTGTAACCTGAAGTAAAAACATGATAAGAGGATATATTTCTGTATTAGTACCATCATCTTTATAGTTATCACAAATGCAAGATATAGTAATACATCATAAAACTGCAAAAGTGTAATTATAACTAATATGTGAGAATATATATATATATATATATATATATATATATATATATATATATATATATATATATATATATATATATATATATATATATATATATATATATATATATATATATATATATATATATATATATATATATATATATATATATATATATATACATAATATATATATATATATATAATATATATATATATGTATATAATAATATAATATATATATATATATATATATAATATATATATATATATATATATATATATATATATATATTATATATATATATATATATATATTTTTATATATATACTTACATATTTTTTTAACGCTTATTTCTATACAGTTATCGGGTTTTTTCTCTCTCCATGAGGGCTTAGACCAGGGGTGTGCAACCTTTTTGAACAAAGGGCCACGAGTCCTGACTCTGGGCTTGGAGGGCCTCACGTCCATACTTCATGCTATAGTTACCAGGGTACTACTGGTACTGGACCAGTACCCTGGTCCAGTACCAGTCAATAACGCCCACGATCATTAACCACACGTTAGCACTGGTAGCATGATAGTATACTTAAGTATGTAACTAACCACATGCCTGTGAATGAAATACAAAAAGAACCCGCATGTTGCAGGATGTACACAACAATAAAATATTCATTCACACCTTCGCTAACCAGAAGTTGGTATCTCTGTGTCATTTACACACGTATTATATACCTGACTGATATCCGAGCGCGCGCGCGCTCCTCTCTCTCTCTCTCTCTCTCTCTCTCTCTCTCTCTCTCTCTCTCTCTCTCTCTCTCCTCTCTCTCTCTCCTCTCTCTCTCTCTCTCTCTCTCCTCTCTCTCTCTCAGTGGCTGACCGAATTTTTAGGATATTCGATTATTTTAGGAACATATTTAGTCTTCACTTCTTATGCTTACTCCTTTTCCCCAGGGCCCAGTTATGTTTACTATATCTTAGAGTCGGGCCCGCTCAAGACTTTAGGTCCGCGTTGCACCAGCTTGCTTAGATGGTAATACCCTTCTGCGGGTACATTGGCGGACTATGATGGTTGGTTGATTTTCGCCCGTGATGGGATAACGCAGGCAGGATTTATATAGTGACGCCTGTAGAAACTCATGCCGCCTCTCGGTGTCCTCTGATGGATATAAGATTGATGGGCAACATGTGAGTATAGACTTAGGTCACTCGACGATGGAGAAAAGACCTGCACCCGGCGGGATTCGAACTCGGGACGCCGAGCTCCACACATGCAGGCACTAACCACTCGGCCACCTCCTCTTCATATACATGTGTGTGTGTGTGTGTGTGTTATGATAATGCATGTTTATCAGGAACATTATCATTTAATTTATTCTGAAATTGCTGTAGGTTACTGAAGTTTCGGATTTTCGAATAAATGACTTTTCACGGTTTCTCTTGTCTTGAAACATATAGAAAGGCATCTCAACAATAGCAGTTCAGCGAGTCCTGTGTGAAGTACTGCGTAGCTGGCTGTGTGGGCGGGGTGGGCTGAGGCGGCGGGCGCGGCGGCCCTCCCATGCCTGCCTGCTGACGCACTCGCCACAGAAATAGCGTGCGGCTTTGGCACCCGCCGCCAGCTGGGTAGGCTGTCTTCACCCCTGTGGTAACCATCGGAGTGCTCCTATTATTCCTTTTCATGTGTGTTATGTATTTGAACGCCCTTCACTGCCACGAATAATAGATCGAGGTACTGCATGTCACAAATATCTTAATTTCTTTTGTTAAATGTAGCAGCAAACCTCGTCACTACGACCAACGCCAACGTCAACAATTACCTACATTTATTAGTCCTCTGCGATTCAGTCATCACCACTAGTCTTGGTCTCTCATACTTACTATCTGCGTCCTCCCCGCCCCCTGCGTCCCGCCCCCTGCACCAGCGCCACCCCGCACACGCCCCGCCGCCCTGCGAGGCTCAGTGGTGCGGGAGGGTCGCCTACCTGTGTGTGTGCCAGGAGCGGAGGCTGCGGGACGTTTTCACGCACTTTGGCCCACCACGGTGAGTTGACCCCAATTTGTTGGAAGTGCGTCGCCAAACTTATCGGCTGAGAAGGGGTGTTGGGAGGGGGGTGTCAGGGTACTTGCCGAAGAACCATACACACGACAAGTTACGTCTTCAGCGATATTTACGAATTTGAGTCCCCGGCAGTGTGTGTGTACCTAGCGAAGGAATGTATCAGTGACCGAACGCATTTTGTTTTCAATGAAAGACACTAAACATTCGAAAGATGCAGACATGGTGAACCGAAATCCGAATATTAAGTATTGTTGATGCTATACATCAGGAATGAAGAGTTGATTCTTTTACCATGACGGTAATGAAGAGAAATATTTTTGTGAGCGAAACATATAAAAGAGAACTATTTTTGAATAGTTTCTTTCTGTTGAATGTATTACCCAAAAATTGGTTTGATACTATTTTCGCAATAGATTCAGCAACTGCTTGAATGGTGCTCTAAGCTCAAAATGCCATTGGAATGTTGCATATCTCCCCCCCCTCTCTCTCTCTCTCTCTCTCTCCCTCTCTCTCTCTCTCTCTCTCTCTCTCTCTCTCTCTCTCTCTCTCTCTCTCTCTCCTCTCTCTCTCTCTCCTCTCTCTCTCTCTCTTCTCTCTCTCTCTCTCTCTCTCTCTCTCTCTCTCTCTCTCTCTCTCTCTCTCTCTCTCTCTCTCTCTCTCTCTCTCTCTCTCTCTCTCTCTCTCTCTCTCTCTCTCTTTTTTTTCAGCGTTTTCAGACAGTAATACATGTTTTCTGGTTGGAATGGTGATATCAGTGTAATGCCCATTATATAGGCCTATCACGTATTATCGAATTATTAACCTATGACAAAGGGTCTACGTTTAAGAGTTCATTACAATGCGAGTTCTGATCTCATTCAATAAATTATTTTCTTTACTGATAACAAAGGAAATAATGCCACTGCCCATTGGCCATCAATCAAAGAGGCTGAATGTCCTTCGCTTGTGTGTCTCATTGTGTTGCAGTGTTAACCCCTTGAGACCCAGAACTTTCCTTTGCTATATAAAATCGTCTGTTGTCTATATTAATAAAAGCGAAAGTGTGTGTGTCTGTGTGTGTGTGTGGTATAGGTTCCGCCCCCCGTGGCGGAATCCCATCATATACCACATTTTTGGAACCAGGTTGATCAGGGGAAGGTTTTAAGCCCACTTATGAGATGATCCGATCACTTTTTTTCCTCTTTTTTTTTTTTTTTTAGCAGCCTATTAGCGATAATTGTGAAAAAAAAGTGGGTTGCGAGAATTGAGGAAGCCTTGATGTAGGGTGATGGGTAATGGGTGGGGTGATGGGTAATGGGTGAGTGAATGGGTGGGGGGTGATGGGTGATGGGTGAGGGAATAGATGGGGGGTGATAGGTAATGGGTGAGTGAATGGGTGTGTGGTGATGGGTAATGAGTGAGTGAATGGGTGGGGGGTGATGGGTAATGGTGAGTGAATGGGTGGGGAGTGATGGGTAATGGGTGAGTGAATGGGTTGGGGGGGATGTGAATGGGTTGGCGTTAATACATACATTTCTACATCCATGATTTCAAGAAAGTTAGAAGGGGCTATCTGGAGAGTCTGTGTATGGTGGGCCGAAGGCCCACCAAACACAGGTGGTGGGCCGAAGGCCCACCAATAGCCCTCCGCAGGAGCTAGCCAAAAAGTCCGCCCGGAGGTCGGCTTTGCGGCTAGTTAGCCATAAAATTACGAAAACTAACTGAATATACCAAATTAGTTAGTGGACAAGGATACTAAACAGCCCATATCTATAAAATATTGCTTATATTAACTAAAAATCATCTAATGGTAGCCAAATTACAATGGAAATTACGTTCTGGGTCTCAAGGGGTAAATACAAGGAACTGGTATATGGCAATCAATGACCTTGAGGTATCATAATGTTTCCGTAAACCTACGTTTGAGTCAAAGTTACGTCAGCTGACATAGAAATACATGTAGTTATTCATCACTTCATGTGCTGCTTGGTAGATGAGTATTTGGGAAAACCTGCCAGAAAGAGGGCTTGGTAATTCCAAGAGACTCTTTATCAAAGTTTTAAAAAAAGATGAGAAACCAATGACAGGGAGGGAAAATCTAAGG